>JAQIVF010000931.1:0-16867 GCA_034698365.1 Steganacarus magnus
GAATTTGGCAATTTTATCTAACGATTGATAAACGATTTGGCACCCGTTTTTCTAACGATTTTCACTGCCCTAGTAATCAGTTTAAAGGTTTAAAAAATTATTTTTCTAAAATTTATATTTAAAACAATTATTATAACTTTAAAATGTTTGCAATACGCGTAACAAATTAATGGTATTATTTATATGACTAATGTATGACTTATTCATTTCAATTTAGAAACCCGCGGGCTATAGAAAAAAAAATTAAAATTTTTCAAAAATTTGCTTATTCGGACTATACATTGGATGCGGGTTATACAAGAAAACTTTCCAAAAATCGGGTTTTATTTAAAAAATCCAGAACACAAATACGTGTTTACTCTAATTGTTTACAAAAATGAATATAGAACTTCCATACTTTATGGATGCGGGGGGCTATACATATAATATTTTACTTTTGCTGAAATTTGATGTATGCGTGCTATTGTCGCTATGTTAGGGTTAATTAAGTAATAAACATCTAAGTTCATGAAATAAATTTTTTCTAACTAATTTTATTCCAATGTCTACATTAATTAAGTAAACATAATTTTTTATCACACCGTTAGCAAATTAATCAGCGTTTTAACTTTTTATGTTATTTGATTATCTCACTGTTATGATTACACCCCAATATCAAACTTTGAATATTCTTTACTTTCCTACCCGTATTGTTGCAAAAAATTATTTCAACAATAATAAAAATTAAATATAAAAATATCTCAAAGTCCAGCATACATGTACTGTAACAGTATCTCTCGTTCTCTGGTGTTAATTTTTGTAAATTTAGTTCTAGATTTAGTTAGTTTCAGTTTTGTTTGGTTACGTTAGGTTTGAATTGATTTGTTTGTTAGGTTTTCTTGATTTGATTAGGTTTGTTAGTGCTCGTTTATTTTTGTTTAAACACAAATTTTCATTCAAATAAAAAAATTTTATTTTAATTCTTGCGCGTTCTTTTCGCAAAAATACGGGTATGAAAGTAAATAACAACCGAAATTTTATCAAAACTTATTTTACATTTTACATCCTGTATAGATTTTATACTTTGCTTAACTAAAAGTATAATTCTATACACGCGAAAATGTTTCCAATATTATTATAGCATAATTGTTTAAAACAAGGGCCGCACAACAAGGGTGCGAAAAAAAGTTAAACAAAGGAGGTCTTTGACCACTTCTGACCAAATGATTTGTATCTTATATACTCTTTATATAATAAAGCTTACGCGCAATTCATAAAGAAAGTGAATATTATTTGGGCAACAATAAAATAAACAATACGCATGTGATTGACATATTTCCATCGCGACAGACCTATGTTGATCTGTTAAAGAAAAAGTATAATTCGCCATTGAAAATGTTTACACCAATCGGTGAAGCAGATGGCGACCATATATTATCGTATATATCGCCGAAATCTGTTTCACTATTTCGATATATCGCTGGTTTTGATCCATTAGTTTGGTTATCTATTCTCACGTCATTACTATTTGTATCTGTATTCCTATTGTTTTGCGAAAGAAATAATCCGATTCTAACTAATGTTTGGAAGGTTTCATCAGTCATGATGTTATTGAAACCTTCAACAAATGAGGCGCACATTAAACCATCAATACAGTTATCAGTAAGAATTACACTCACAGTTTTGCTATTATCAACCACTGTATTATTGTCGGCATTTTCTGGCGTTTTATTAGCATTATTTGTTAATAACAACGCGAATAATGAAATCGATAGCTTTGAAGACTTGATTCATGATAAATGGCTAAAAATCATTGCACTTAACGGTTCTTATATAAATAAATATATCAGTAGTTATAAACACACTAATGATATGGCAAGTGATTTCAGTAGAAGAATAAAACTAATCGATAATAACAAGTTATACTTTGACACCGAAGTGCTCATCACAATGATATTGGCAATGAAATCTGAGAACTATGTGGTTGTGGTGCCGAAGAGAAATTTCGATTTTATCGATCACGAAATATTGGATCGATTTCATGTATCGAAATACGGTTTAGGAAACTCGTTGTATTCAATGATTTTGTACCGACCGAACCAACAGTTAGAGAATCACCTCAATTATGTGTTAGTGAATCACTTCTTAATCAATTATATATATATATTGTATTATATTTAATGTGATACCTTTTTTCAAACAGAATCATGACTTTGGTAGAGAGCGGTGTGTTTCACTATTGGATGAAAATCTCTTTATTAATGCTTAACATTAAACCCAAATTTAACAATTGTTACGAAGATTATTCATTGATTATTCTGTCAAATGGTCACTTTTATTCTGTCAAATGGTCACTTTTATTCTGTCAAATGGTCACTTAATCGGTGTTTATTACTTACTGTTTATCGGATTTGTATTGTCATCGATGATTATATTCATTTACGAAATTCGATATTTGATTCTATTTCTAACTAAGCTTAAGCTAATTTTATCGCGTTTTATGATTAGTGATGAGGATAAGCTCGAGCTTAATGAAGCTAGCTTAAGCTCAAAGTAATCTCCACACAACTTTCAAAGCTTGAAAGACAAGCTTGAAGCTCACGTTATTTTGAGCTTAGTTCACAGAGCTCAAGCTCAAGCTAGTGTTGTCAAGCTTATTGATCTTATATTAAAAATTTTAAAGTTTTAAATTTAATCTAAGTATTGCACACACACATTAATGAAATATATTTTTTTTATTAAAGTTTGTCATTTCATTATAATATTGTATGTCATCAAAAGTAGTTTGATTTGGTGCTATATTGGTTGCTACATTTTTTCTTATTCAAAATTAACACAATAACGACTGACAAAATTAATATTAACAGTATTGGGACATTATATTATTGCTATGACTTCTATAATACGAATGCTTTCAGTCATTGTGTGAGATAATCGATGGCCATATAGTTGGCAAAATTTGTCTACACATTTTTTTGCGATAGAGTTTTGTTATTATTGAACAGTTTGTTTAAACAATCAAACTTATTCCTGAAATTAATTTACTAGTAATTCTGGTGTAAATGACAATAAATATTGAAAGATTTCAATAAATCGCATACTCTGTGGTAAACAATTTGTGAGAAAGTTCATCTTTTATGAGAAATAATGTTAATAATTCATTGTATGATTTTTAAACAAAATATTGCTTAATTTTCAAAGAATAATAAAAATTGAAATATTTAAAAATTAAGTTAACCAAGTGGTTAAGCTCGATGTATAAGCTCAAGCTCACAGAAAAAAACATAAGCTCAAGCTCGAGCTCGAAATAATTTTATAAGCTCAAGCTCAAACTCCATTATAGGTGAGCTTAAGCTCATCGAACATAAGCTCAAGCTCGGCACAATTGAGCTTATTCTCATCACTATTTATGATAAATATTCAGAATTATTTCTCGAAATTTATTAAATTTTTATTATTAACTTAATGGCATTATTTCAACACAGAATACACACTGAATAGATTAAATCAGTATAATAATAATAACTTGCGTGATAATTAATTTTAGTAATTAAATATATCACTCACTGACGACAACCGTATTTCGTATAAATTGATTTATCTTAATGGTATTTTACTACATATACATATTTATTATTACAGTTAAATATAAATAATTATCCAAAATTGTCATCATACTAATTTACTTGTATTGATTGGTAGTATGTTTTGAATTAAATAATTAGATTTACTAGAAAGTATTTCAATAAACTAATAATAATGTTTGAAAGGATGGTTCAGTTGAAAATGTTTCGATTTATGTGCACTGATTTAGAATTTAAAAACACCACAACTAATGCCGTAAAATTAATAAAACCAATCGATTTGTTTGTATACTATGAACAATCTATTTATCCATATTTATTCTTAATCAACGGCTATGTATGTGGACCAATGGTTAAAATACTTGATGAACTATCGAATAAATACAATTACAGGTAATATTTATGCAAATAATAAATATCTTTATAAATTATCCATACTTATGTTTCATAGTTTATGTTTCATAAATAAAGCGAGAATCTGTTTATCATGAGAGAGAGAGCGAGAGCTAGAGAGAGAGAGAGAGAGAGAGAGAGAGAGAGAGAGAGAGAGAAAGGAAGAGATGGAGAGTAAGAGATGGAGAGAAAGAGATGGAGAGAAAGAGATGGAAGATAGCTAATTTTTCGGGCAGGGACTGCCCATAAGCCGCTTGTTTATATCTATATTGTCTATTTTATATTTAAGTGCCGCATAATTTATTATATAAACGATACACAATACATAACATCCATATCCGGTGACATTAAACGAAGGTTTAATATTATAGTTAGTAGTGTTTGCTCGCTGGAGATTAATAGTAATATGGGAACCATTTACCATTTATGGTTCTTATAGTTCACACCCTTCTTTCCATATTGCAAAAAAAAGAAAAGTTTAATTAGTGGAGTGTGTAGCCATTATATCATATTTTTGTGCATAAGAATAACATTGAAAAGCAAATATTAAAGTTAATTCACACGAATTTCTTTTGTGCTGTTCAGGATTCTATGTGTTGCACGAGAAGTGTCGCTGAGTTTTACAGTAGCACATGAACAGCATGTTTGTGGTGCACGGGTTTTAATGATATACGAGTAGGAGAGGGTTATAAACAAATCAAATCAAATATCGTTAAGATGGATCACAGAAAATTTGCAATAATATTTGATAAAAAGTTTATAAATCTGTAAAATAGATTAATCAAATACAATGGCAGTGGAATTATGCCAAAACTATTAGCGCACACATTAGAAGGTAATTTGCCGGACATTGGATTATATCCAACAAATCAGTTATACACAAACTTATTCAACACCAGATTCAACCAATCGCTTGTTATTTTACGCCCAATCGGAGAAATGGATGGCGAAAACATATTATCGTATTCAATGCCACATAACTGGCCATTATTTAGATATATTTCTGGTTTCACACCAACTGTATGGCTATTACTCTTAATGTCATTATTGACAATCGCTCTTATTGTTAGTCGTCTCGACAAGAAGTCAAATTTTATCAACAATTTATGGCGATATTCTTTAATAATATTAACAGAACCGTTACCTAAGAAAACACTTTTTGCTGTCAAACAATTCAATCAAAGACTTATCCTATTATTATGGCTACTGTCGTGTACTGTTTTATTGTCTGGTTTTTCTGGTGTATTACTGGGATTTTTTATCGAGAATTACCCCAATAAAGCGTACGACAGTTTTGAAGAGCTGTTTAATGACAATAGAAAATTGCAAATCATTACTCACAGCATATCGTACACAAACCTATTCGCCACTAAATATAAACACATCGATAGAATGGCGCAAGACTTTAGCAATCGATTTAAAATACTGGATCACTGTCAAGAACTAAACAATTCAACGCTAAAAGTTATTAGAGAATTGTCTGAAGGAAAGTACGTGTTAGTAATTCAGAAACACATTCTAGATTTGCTTTACATAAGGAAACCAATTGCCGAGAGTATACTGAATCGATTGCATGTATCAAAGAATGGCATCGGAAGTGCATTGTATTCGACGGTTTTGTTTAAACCGAACGCTGGTTTAGAAACAAATGCGAATCGAGTGTAAGATTATTAGTGGATATTTTAATGCTTGTTATTATATTATTTTAAAATTCGTGACCAATCTATCACTATCTTCAATAGAATCGCTAATTTGGTAGAAACTGGTGTTTTCGACTATTGGTTGACAGTATCGAAACTGATGAGTAATTACAACAATGCAATCAAAGAAAAGACGGAACAGTATTCGTTCATAATGTTGTCGAACGAGCGATTAATTGATGTTTTCTTGTTATTACTAATCGGTTGTTTCATTTCTGCGATTATGTTTGCTATTGAAAAATCTAGTATATTACTAGAGTCTGTCTATTTGTTTTAAACCATTGTCTAACTTATTCTCTATTATTGCTATTGTGTTAATGTGTGTATTTAGGTATTTGGTTAAAGAGTTATATTTCGCACATTTTAATTTCGTTGATATAGTGATTCATTCGGTAATAGAAATGTAGGTGCAAAACACTTGCTTATTTTATCAATTTGTCGCGATTTGATTTGCTGGTATATTTAAGTAGTTTGTAATTTATTACATTTTAAAAGCACTTCTGTTTTGTCTTTAAACGCAAACATATACAGAATCCAATAATAATTTCATTCAAAAATAGATAATTAAAAAACTGTAATCACATTAAACAGAACAATTAATGAAAATAATTTTTTGTTCTAAAGAAAAGTAATATTAATAATAGTTAGTAGAGCTGTAAGATTAACGTCGACTAACTAGAGCTGGACGAGGATGAGAAAAATTACGATCCGCATCCATCCGCAAAAATTTACATTCATGTGTATTTCACCAGAACTATATATTTATATTTTTAATATTTTTATTTCCTTCAAAGTTAGGTAACTAAATGAACTTAATTCTAATTCACATTAAAACAGAACAATTAATGGAAATCGATTTTTTGCTCTAATTATGAGTGATATTAATAACTGTTAGTATTCCACTATTACAATGTAATTTAATTACGCAACAAAGAAACAATTTACAGACTTTTAATGACTGCCAATAAATCAAATGATACTCGTATTATAACTATTGATTTCATTGCTTTTAAAGCTATAAGAAATATTTTATTTAATTGAAATTATCAGTGCATAAAAGTAAAAAAACATAATCATTAAATATCTTGTTTATTTAACAAGTATTATTTATTTTGAAAATTCAAGAGCAATACGTCGGCGTTTATAAAATTTTAAGAGTAACACATTACTTAATAATTGTATAAAATCTTATATAAAATTTTATTCTACTATAATCATTACTTAATGTAATTTTATTTTACTACACTATCTATTATAAAAGTAATCATGTATTAAGAATAAAAAATCTTGATGCGGTTAATTACATAGTTTTGACTCTTTTCGGCTCAAGTTTGAACTGATCGGGGCTCAGGCCAGTTTAGCTCTTCGGCTGCATTCGGGTTCAGATCTAAAAGTTTGTGTCGATTTATTATGGCTTGTTGACACATCATTCAATATGGCCATAACATATTGTAACAATTCCTTACCAGTGTTTCGTTAAGAGTGAGGGAAAACAACATTGCAGTGGTTTTTTTTACTCCGCCTTAGAAAAGCAAAAGCACTGCAATATTATGTTTTCCCTCACTCTTAACGAAACACTGCTCCTTACTATAGCACCATAATTACAACATACAGACTTGCTTACTTGGATTAAGCAAATTGATTTCATTAAGCAACTTCTATTTTTTAAAATTATTTAGAAAATTAGATATTTTTTATTATATTATCTAAAGTGCATTTTGCATGTGAAATATATTATTGCGTATACTGTGTTGCACTTTCATTTATTAACCTGAAAACATTATTATCCTATTCATTATAAATAAATCAATTAATAATTTCATATCGTTTATGATATTACTTAAAGTAATTTGCTTTCCTTGTGTGTCAATTTGACCGAATGTATATCTGTCTATCTCTATGCACGTTGAAAGCAGGATTAATCTTTAATATAGCAATGATTAGGTGACATTACAGTCACCAAAACGAGTTTTTTGAATATTCCAGTCTTGTTGAAAATTAGAAAATTTTGTTATCGACTTTGGTATCACATTCTACTATTAGTGAAATGAATTGTTATTTGCCATTTTTTTGATTGAGAAGTAGAGTAATTGGTTCGCATAAATACCATAATGTCATATATCTGTAATAATTTTAATTATTTATTTAGTGTATTGAATATATAAAATGTATCGATATATGTGCGTTGGGTTCGACATGAAAAATACTACTACTACTAATGAACTAATTAATATGACTACCGATTTATACCTATTCTATTTCAGACTAATTTTTCCGTATATTTTTCAACTAAATGGAAAATTTTGTGGTCCAATGGTTAAAATAATCGAAGAAGTTATGACAAAATACAATTACAGGTAACTTATAATTTAACAGATGAATTAAATTCGAACGTTGTTTTAAGTTTACTAATCATTGCATAGACTAAAAAGATTAGATGGCAATAAAAGGATTAGTGAATCGGGAAGTGATGTGCCGGATATAAATATATTTCCGGCGCGTCAGTCATACATAAACTTAGTAAACATCGAGTTTAATCAATCGCTCAAATTTCTACGACCAATCGGAGAGATGGGTGGCGATCACATATTATCGTATTCAATGCCATCTCATTGGCCATTATTTCGATATATTCACGGTTTTACGCCCAGTGTTTGGACACTTCTGTTATTGTCATTACTCACTGTTGCGCTCATTTCTAGATTTGCGGACACAAATAAGATAAACCTTATCAGTAATATATGGCGATATTCATTGATTCTGCTGACAGAACCGTTACCGAAGAAAGTGTTTGTAGCGATCAAACGTTTACCGCAACGTATGATACTATTCTCGTGGCTAATCTCGTGCACTGTTTTATTGTCTGCTTTTTCCGGAGTATTGCTCGGCTTTTTTATCGACAATAATCCCACGAAATGCTACGAAAGCTTCGAACAACTGCATAGCGATGACGAGAAATTGCCAATCATTACGTACGCGCTATCCTATACTAACATATTCGTCAATCGCTATAAAAGTTTCGATGCAATCGCAACGGATTTTAGCACTCGAATCAAAATCATTGACCACATACAGGATTTCGATGATAATTCAACGCAGAACATAATTCGAGAGCTGTCTAATGGAAAGTATGTGTTAGCGATGCAAAAACAGAAACTCGAGATCATTTTCTATAGGAAACTAATTTCCTCTCATTTACTCAATCGATTGCGTATATCGAAGTCTGGTATCGGAAGTACACTGTACTCCATGTATTTATTTAAACCGAATCCACGCTTAGAAATGAGTGTAAATCGTGTGTAAGTTTAATAATATTTGAATAAAACTATACTTAATTTAAGTTATTATTCAATCATTTGCTCTCATTTCTTACCATATCATAGCATCACTTATTTGGTCGAAAGTGGTGTCTGTGATCACTGGATGGCGTTATCACTATTAATGAGTAATTTCAACAATCAATTCATCAATAATAATGAAGATCATTATTCGTTCGTGATTTTGTCGAACCAGCGTTTGATCGGTGTTTTCTGTTTGTTATTAATCGGTTATTTAATTTCATTTTTGAGATTTACGTACGAAATTACTACACCGTATAACAAATGATATTTTTAGGTCATTTGAGGGTAAAATTAACGTTCAATATTTACAATACTTTTCAAAATATATTTACTGTATATTTTGTAACATATTTCATATTTTTGAGTAGAATTTAACTAATTGTTTCACCAATTTATAATTTTGCACTCAATAAAGTACAGGTGTAGTAAAGTTGTGTTTTTTTTGAGGTTAACAATTAGGAGAGGTTTAATTTAGTCATAATTTAAATCTTCAACATAAAAGCATAACTTTTTATTTTCTTACATTTATTATTTCTTTTGACCGATGAATTGTCAAATTGGGAAAAAATGTTTACATAATGTAAAAAATTATTTCTGTGAAAATAAAATTTGATTTCACGCTTTAATAGTGTATGAATGTTTTTCTTCTTTTAATGAGTTTAGATTTTTTTCCGTTTCTTAACAGCGAAGTAGTGCTCAGAACACTCTGTTAGACATCATGAATAAACGTGCATCAGTTAGTAGAATAGACGTGGAATACTATTCGTGAATTGTCTCATTTTATTTCATTATAATTGATGTGTTTTCACCACATAATTTTAATATCATTCAAGCTAATACAATCGGATTATTCATTTAATAAATACATATTAGATAGAAATTAAAAGATAAATTTTCTGTTAATGGCAATATTTTACGTTCACTCCATAATTATTTTTACAGAAAAATAAATACAGTATAAACCTTTGTCAGAAAAAAAAATGCAAAACAGATTCGGAAACTAGAGATTTTTCTCTGTTAGCGAAAATGGCTTTAGATTTTCTCTAAAAAATCGTTTTCTATGATAAAAATGCATTTAAAGATTCGGTACAATGGTGTAAAAAAATGCCATTAACATATTAAATTGAGTTTAAATTTAGTCTTATATGCAAATATTATATTAAATAAAAGTGATTTTTTCAAATTTTAATTTGTCAACATATCATTTGAAATTCGATTTTGTTTTTAATTTCCAATTTTCGATTTTGCGTTTCAGTTTGTAGAACGCAATCAGCGTATAATACTTGATAACAAGTTTATTCGGTGCCAGAAAACGTATTGAATATCCAGTTTCGTGAATAAATATGAGCGATGAACACAGTATTCCGATCAGCAATAAATAATAAACTCCACGCAAACGTGCGTTTGTCAGTATAACGAACGTATATTCTTCGCTGTGCTCATGATTTTTGTGGTTCACTTCCTCACTCATTATAAATGAGATTTGCAGCCAATATTGAAAAACACCGCTCTCTACTAGAAGTCGTATTCTATATTATAAGAAAATAACAATAGTAATCACCAGAGCTTTGATTTTTGGGATTTTCCAAAATTTCACCATAAACCCAAAATTTTGCAAAAAAAAATTGTCAAAAATTGTCGTTTAAATCTGATGAGTTTTCGAGACCCACTGTTAAATTTGATCGGTTTGTAAAAATTTTTTAATTAAATTTAACGAGTTTTTATCTTCCTCCCAATAAATCAGCACCAAAACCCCTATTCGCCTATCAAATAATTGAAGACAATGCCTAATTTTTAATTACAAGAATTTTCAATGATAGTATTAGTGTTTTTAAATAACCACCAAAATCTCAAGTTTTTATCCCCAAATAACCACCAAATTTTTCAATTTTTTATTCCCAAAAATCAAAGCTCAGGTAATCACTAAGCAAACAATAATCACTAACACATGGTTGATGTTTTCTTCTAATTCGTGATTAGGTCTGAACAAATGCATCGAATACAGCGAGTTTCCAAGACCGTACTCCGATACGTGCAACTGTTCCTGTATTGAGTGATCTATTAAATCAAAGTTTCCCTTTTGCCCCACAACAACATATTTTCTCGAATTGATATCATCGATGTTTATGTTGAGAATATAATTGTGAACGTATGTCAAACTATCGATTCGTTTTAATCTTTCATTGAAATCCTTTGCCATTTTGTCTGTGTCTTTATACGCGTTCACATAACCGCTTAAATAAGAATCAATTTCTGCAATAATTTGTATGCCTTTGTTATTAAATAGATCTTCAAAGCTTTCTATCTCATCATATCCGTAATTATTAACAAAAAATCCTCTCAAGACACCCGAAAATCCAGCTAACAATACAGTGCACGATAAAAGCCATACTGTAAGCACAATTCGCAACTGTAATCGTTTAATGGCATTCACGTATGTTACTCTTGGTAGTGGTTCTGATAATAATATTGACGAATACCTCCACATATTAGTGAGATAGTGATTCTTTCTATCACTACCAGTAATGAACGCAGATATTATTAGCAACGAAATAAGTATACACAGCCAGACTAATGGCTCAAAGCCGGTCACATATCTAAACAAAGGCCAATAATTTGAAAAAGAATATAATATATGATCGCCACTCATTTCTCCAATAGGGGTCAATATTTTCATAGTTGAATTGTATCGCGTTTTAACCAGATTAAGATAAGATAATCGCGAGGGATATAAGTTAACGTCCGGCATATTTTCAATTGAATTGTTGGTGAAATAATTCATAAAATATTCTTGATTTTTATGGATGTAGAATAAACTTCATAAAATCAAATACGCATTATTTATACTTTATGTTTTAACTTATTAGGTATGCATTAAATGATCGCATATTAAATCAAATTACATTTAAATTATTTTAAATTCTCTACGGTTCCTCTAAACGAGCATTGATGCTATACTTTATGTCAATTTTAGTAAATTTTTTCATTAACAGACTTAATAATGTTAGTATAAAATACTTTTAACTCCCATTTAAATTACAAGTTACAAGACACTAATTTAAGCTTTTAATTATATACATTTTGGAAGTATTTTACATTTTAAAATACTAAGTAATAGCAGACTAAATCATCATTCGTTTGCAGATTTTCTCGAAGGGGTGGAACAACAATTACAAACCTGTGCAACTATAGTATGACCCACACACACACACACACACACACACAAACACAGACAGACAGACAAGTCAATCATATAATGGCAATTAATTAATACCGCATAAAATAGTAAAATACTTATATCCGAATTTGTTGGAAACTTCTGCTATGACTTTAATCATTGGTCCGCACACTTTTCCATCACTAAGTTTCATAATGAATGGCTCGATTGTGTTAACGAGTAGTTTAATAACTTTGCTCGTATTTTCATAAGAAAAATTCCGTCCGTCATTATATCGTAAATTTTCGCACATGTAATCGTACATTTTAGAATAAAATTGCACACAAAGTTTATTCTAATGACTAGAAAGTATTATTACCTTACATTGCATTTGCAAAGCCTTACTTGAAAATATTTAAAGTAATCGATAGCAATACATGATGATATCGGCACTTATCCTAATTGTAGCAAACTATTAATACAACTATTTGTGTTAACATCATAGCTTAAATGTTATTTTATCACTTTTATGTTTAGGGATAATTAAAAAACAACGCTTATATTAAGTGACTGACTAGGCTGACCAACTGTTAGTAAGCTAACCGTCGAGAATTTTAATAATTTCAATATTTCACGTGGAATTTGACAGCGAGTTATAAATTAATAGATCATGTGGCCTAAAATATAAATGGCTGACATCAAACTGGTATTTGAACATTGAACTAAGAGAGAATCTCAGGCAGACCGTGACGGTTGGCCATACTACTATCAACGTCATTAGAAATAGTACAGATAATGACAAGATAAAAGTAATAGTATTTTTCAAATTATCGGTATTGGTTTTGGTTTCTTATACGTCGGATTTTATACCGGATCGAAATGAGTAGAATAGGTCATTGAGTTGAACTCTTTCATAATATTGTATCAGCAATATTTGTTTAAATTTGATAAATAAATTCTTAAATTTCTGTTGTTTGATGTTTTAATTGAGAATTGCGCAATAGTTTTTTATGCTAATATTTTATATTACTTAATAATGTATTTTTTTGGTAAATTGATGGTCAAAAATGAATTTAGTTTTTCACGGAATAGATTTGCTATTAAAGTGCTTATTAAAGTATATTCTAAATAATTAAAAATTAACAAAAGTTTATCCAGAAATTCTAGATCTGAATTTTATCTGTTATTTGAGTTTTAGAGCTGGAAACATAAGCTCAGCTCACACCTAATAAAGCTGAGATCAGCTGGGCATTTAGCTCAAGCTCATGATGTGTCAAGCTATGAAAAGTCAAAAATATTTGTGAAAAATTCAATTTTTATAAGTTTTCTGAATGTTTCGACATTTTTATTTCTACATTTATGAGTAATGGATTCTTTTATAACCTTTTGAGTTTATATAAATGTTATTAACGTAGTCTGAACATTCGATTGAGTTGTATCTGATTTTCATCATATATATAATCTAAATAAATAGTATGGTTTTTGAAATATACTTAAATATAAACCACAACCAAATAACATTCCAAGTTAGATCATATTTTAAAACAAAACAACGAATGACACCATCGTTCATTTCTTTATTGATTAGACATTTTAATAAATTACAAGTTTGCTGTGTGGAATTACCGCTCTAAAGGTTGAATGCATGTTTCTAGATGGGAAAATATTTGGCCACATTTAACTCTCTCAAATTCATCAAAATTTAATTTCTAAAATTTTTTTATTATTTTTGCCGCCGAGTCCTTCAAACATAGAGCTAAAACTATCTCACTTAATTTTTACCTCTAGCTCTTGCCGTTTGGGCACAATATCATTTGAGAAATAACCACTTAAAAGATTTATATATTAAATAATTAGTATTCGTCTATTACAATGTAATTTATTTACACTGTAAAGAGAAAATTTGGAATAAAAAATTTCAAAAAGCTGGGCTAAGTTTTCTTAAGCTAAGAATAATTGAGCTCATTCCAATCATTATTCCGAAATCGCCAAATAAACACAAGACTTTCGAGTGTAAGAAAAGTTTTTGTCTGGATTCTGGTACGAGTTTTCTGCTAACGTTTCGTCAACTTTTTCATAATAATTCTCTGATATTCCCTTGACGTCAACATACAAATTCAATGACGACAGTCTTTTATCATTTGTCATCAATTCATTCATTAGATTTTGTTTTCCTTTCTGTCTGATATATATTACTAGTCCGGCAATCACTGCAGAAAACGTAATAAATACTACAACTATTGACACCACAACTATAATAAATTTGCGATTATTATTATCAGTTGTTTTCTCGATATTATTTCACTTGTAATACCTCACAAAATCAATATCACGAACACACGCATTCTCGGTATAGAACTTTATTATTTTCAAAATTAATTGAAAACTAAAATTTTATTATTGAAACTAAAACTCGATTTATACATACAGATCAATATTTTAATACAATAACTGATAAATTAAAACTATTAACTAATTTAAAACTTTATTTAATGAGTTTCATTTCAAAATAGTATTGATTATACCCTTATTAGTTAATATTGGAAATGTTTTGTATAATAACCATAGAAAATATCTTTAAATTGATGTTTATAATAATTAAACTGATTTATTAATTCGCAATAATACTATCTAATAAATCTACTCTATTATGTTGTTATAGTTGTGAGTCAAACAATATTTCGAGTTTACGTTTGGCTTTGAAAAGAATAATCAGCGCATTATATTTTATAATTAATTTAATGTGTGACAGTAAACGTATTAAATATCGGGTTTCATAGATTAATAGCATCGATGAAGTGGTTATTCCGATCAGCAATAAGTAATAAACACCGATTAGACGCGCATTTGTTAATACAATGAACGAATATTCTTCGCTGCGCTCATAATTATTGTGATTCATTTTACTCATTAGTAAAGCGGTTTTCACCCAATAATCAAAAACACCGCTCTCTACCAGAAGTGACATTCTGTGAATTTCAAAAGAAAAAAGTCGAATAAAAAGTGACACAATATTTATTATTTGAGAAGTTAATTATTTACACATAATTGATGTTTGTCTCCAACTCCTGATTAGGTCTAAACAAATACATCGAATACAATGAGCTTCCGAGTCCATACTCTGATACATGCATCTGATCCAGTATTGAGTGGTCAATAAAATCCAAGTGTTTCTTTGACGCCACAAATACATATTCGCCAGTATTTATATCATCGATAAGTTTTTGGGCTTTGATTGAATTTTTTAAATATACCTTATATTCCGATTCCGCCATATTATCAACTAGTTTTAGTCTTTCATTAAAATCCTTTGCCATTTTGTCTGTGTCTTTATACGCGTTGACATATTTGCTTAAATAAGAATCGCGTTGCGCTATAATTTGTATCTCTTTATTAGAAAACAGATCCTCAAAGCTTTCAATTTCATTATTTCCGTAATTTTTAACGAAAAATCCTCTCAAGACACCCGAAAATCCAGCCAACAATACAGTACACGATAAAAGCCATACTGTAAGTATAATTCGTAATGGAAAGCGTTTGATAGCTTTCTTGTACGTTACTCTCGGTATTGGATCTGATAATAATATTGAAGAGTATCTCCAAATATTAGTGAAATAGTGATTATTTCTATCACTAACAGTGATAATTGCAGATATTATTAGTAACGACAACAGTATATATAACCAAACTGATGGCTCAAAACCGGCGATATATCGAAACAAAGGCCAATATTGCGACTTTGAATTCGATAGAATGTGGTCGCCATTCATTTCACCAATTGGTGTCAATAATTTCAGTGATGAATTGTACTTAGTTTTAACCAAATTGATATACGAATGTCGTACTGGAAAAATATTGATATCCGGCATATTGTTGTTATTTGAAGTTTGGTTCAAATAATTTATAAAAGATTCTTGCTTTTTATTGATATAGAATAACCTTTATATAGAAAATAATATATAGAATAAAGTAGTCATAAACTCATATAGTAATGTTTCGCATCTCATTTATTATTTGCTACAATGAACTCTACTTAATCGTGGAGATGTTGTCAAATCCATTAGATAATTAAAGTGAGCTAAAATTGAAAATATTATACTTATATCCGAATTTGTGAGACACTTCTACGATGGCATTAATGATTGGTCCGCATATCTTTTCATCGCGTCTCACAATGAATGGCTCGTACGTGTTGACCAGCATTTTAATAACTTTGCTCGCATTTTCGAAACCGAAATTGAATCGATCATAAAATCGAATATAATCACAATTAAAATAATCCATTCCCTAAATTTTTACTTGCTTTTGATCACAGATAGTAAAGTCAAGTTATAAGTTCTATCTTTTACAGTAACAATACAGTATGTAATGATTATTTGCACTTAACCTGAGTGTTACAATCTTTTTCGCTAACTATTGATTCAAATTACAATAAAGGCTGGTATTATTAAAAACAATGATTATATAGTAAACATCATTAGCAGAGAAATAACATAATCATTATCTTTATTTTGAACATATCGGTCAAAAAGTAATCGGGTTGAGTGGTTGAGTGGTTGTTTAGTGCTTTAATAATAATTATAATAACTTATTGGACAAATTTTGATATTTATAAAATATGATTAAAGGTGTTACTTAAAGGTGCTAATGGTTTGACTTTTCTGAAACCAAACCAAACCTGAAAGTTGGGAAATAAAACCAAACCAATCCAAA
>JAQIVF010000932.1:0-16854 GCA_034698365.1 Steganacarus magnus
TGCCGTTGTAGTTATTAATTTTCATATCAGCAAAATTTCGCTTCACAAAAACTTTTGGATGTTTAAGTTGTGAACGTTGTACCTGTATATATTTATCAAGCGATATCTGATTTAAGATTAAAAATTCTTCGAAACTTTGACAGTTCTTTAAACTCTCTTTCAGTTTCTCGTACAATACTGAATACTGTCGTTTTCGTGATTCGAGTGGCTCAAGGATCATTGTGCATGGTACCGGCAGTTGAGGAAAATCAAATCTGAAAACCGTTTTATCATCAATAATTTTCCGGCATGAAAATGAATGTCTGTGTGTCTGTAGTGCAAGTAACTGATTCAACTCGTTATCCTCCGAAGAACTATCAACAGTTATATACTTGTTGATAAAATCAATACACGGTTGATTATTTTCGTCCATCTTGTAGGTGGGAGTGTCTTTCATCCAAAATAAACAGTGCACGTGTGGACTTCCACGATGTTGAAACTCAACGCGAACATACGAGTCGGATATTTGATTATCAGCGAATGGTCCCTTAGAATGCTCGAGAATTCGGAATAAGTCTCTAATGCGTTTATCAAAATATCGCGCACAAGTAACTTGATCTGTCCCAATTAAATGGCATAATTAAAGAAGAATTTATTACTCAATTAAATAAATAAATTTGATAAATATGTTACAAAGCATAGTTTACTATCATCAGTCCATTATTTTCTCGTAAATAATTTTAGATAATGTTAGTTCAGCTTTAAATGTAATGATGGCAAACATGATTACATACATTCAGGTGCATTCTTAACTTTGAATAGTGTTATGCGCAGTTTTAGTATACGTTTTATTTTAACAAAATAAAATAATTATTGAACGCGTTGTTATTTAGTGAATTAAGTGATATATACAAGTCTTTACTGTTAATTTAAATAAAGGTTTCTATTATTAAATACACTATTTTAATACAAAAGGTTTGCTATTTTTAACAGAAGTGCTTCAATATAAAATGCGTGTTAACTGTTTTGATGTTAACATAGAAGGGAAGCGTGCAATGTGTTGACATGAACAATAAATGTGATAATGCTTGGCAATAATAAGTATGTGTGTGCTTATATAACAGTTATAATAATGCGTAGTCACACATATTAATAGTTCAATATCGATATAAATATATGTTGTGAGTCATAATAGTGTAAGTTAACTATGAGTATACATGTGAGCGTAATAGATTTAATAAGAGTGCTCTGAGTAAAGGTATAACATTCGGAATATAAACTATAAATAATTCAGTGATGAGTTAGAGGTCGTAACACTATAACTATGGACACTTTAACTTAATAATATAACCAGAGATGGGATTATTAGGGTCAAAATAAGATTTATTCGATGTCATATATCATGACCATTTCGATCGCGTTTAAAAGTCACGTTCCAAAAGTCAAATTTGTTTTATTTTTCTCACTGGATAAATAAAATATGTTTAATAAATACTAATCAAATTTGAAAATTTCCCTCTGGTTTCCAAATCTATCTCTATAGTTGTTTTAAATAGGGATTTTCTGACACTTTGTCATATACTTTAGCGATGATTTTTTCATGTATATTATTTGTCGTAATTCAGTGTATCTTAACAACCAGTATATACTTATAAACTTATCATACCATAAACGCGTCAATTGAATTGTTCTCAGCCACTGATACAGAGGGTCTGTACACCGATCACATAGTTCACTCAATACTGTGCTGATATATATGTCTTCCCGTCCGTATGTCTTTCTTTTTTATGGTAGGAGGCTATCTTTAGGTGAAAATATTTATTGATAGGCTTTTTTGTCTGAAAAAATTTAATTATAGGAGGCTTTTTTGTCTTGTCTTTGCGAAAATGATTATCACACCCAATACAATGAATTCCTCTGTACTATTGCGGTGATCTCTAATATCGTAGTGATCGCCGCAATTATATCGACTCTGGTGGGCAACAAATAATGTGTATTGTTTCGATCATATGTATTGGCGTTGAAGTGGTTTGCGTTTTTTGTTGCAATTTTATGTCCCGCTAAAATTGACGTGATTGCAATGTATGCTTTTGAGCGCAGTCAATTGGGAATGCTATCACTTGATTTAAAGCTTCATTTAGTTTTTTTTTGGAATTAAATCGATTTTATTTGCACTTAAATGTAATTAGAAAATTTTAATTAAAATTATGCATTTTTAATTTCCATTATTAACAAACGATTTTATATGCAATTTTATTTTTTATATTTTTTCTCTCGATTTAATAAAAAAAATTACAATATATAAAATTAAAATAAATTATGGATAATATTTATGAAAGTGAATTATTAACGGTATAATTATGACATTTAATACAACAAATAAAAGAAATATTATGCCGAGAATTGAACCCCCCTTAGAAATCGAAAAAAAACCTGACAGTCAACTAAAAATTGATATTTAGTATTTGTCATTTAAATGCAATTAGTTTTTAAGACCCCTATATATTTTTTCGAAAATGAAAAAAATTGACAGTTTGGTTTGATACCCCAATATTTTTGAGAATTTCTATTTAACTTACCCAAACATCTTCAATGCATTTTGTTTAACTATGGTTAAAACTCAATTAGCCATTTAACATATACGAATACCATTTTAATGTAGGAAAATCATCAATTATTTACAAATTTAAATTGTTTTTTAGAAGTAATTATATTAATAATCAGGGAAACACGATTTTTTTATAATTATGTTTATACTGTCGTTTAATGATTTTATTAAAATATTTGTTAACTTTTTCTCGATAGTTTAACGTCTTAAATTGCGCAACGTTTCGGCGAAGCACTTTAGGCATCATCAGGCGACTAATACACACCAACAAATTTAAAAGTTTAACAAAAAAAATTTAGACAAAAAAATCACTTAAGTTCTTAATGATTAAAAAAACATTTGTGCACAAATAAGTAGTATGAGTATTAAATAATATTGAAATCAAAAAATTATTCAGTTGTCGATAATGCTAGTTGTTTGTTATTTTAATTTGAATTATTTGGGTTTAGATTTCGAAATATTTTGTATTACGTTTTATAGACTGAATAACTATTAAATAAAACCTTATTCAAAATCTTTTGTTAGATTAATAAATTTTTTGGTGTTTAATAAGTTTTTAATAAGTGTTTAATAGTGTGTCGCCGAATCGTCGCGCTTTTTAAAAAATTGTTGAACTGTCAAGAAAAAGTTAACTGATATTTATAGTTAACTAACAATTTAAAGTTAACTAATAATTATATTAAATTTTATGCTTCATTTAGATTAATTATATTATAAAACTTTTTCGCAATACATTAAATTAAATCGTAAAACTACGGTAATTATAAATCGAGAACAAATAATGGCATATTGATTTATTTTTACAATACTCAAAAAAAAAAATAGTTAATTGAAGATTTTACATTATAGATTAGAGTAATAAAAATAAGAAATTTATTAGTAAATTACGATGACGAAATAATTATCTGACAGTTTTCTATTAAAAAACAGTAGAAATATATCTCATGAATAATTGTGTAAAGTATAAGATCATTTGGAAGAGAGAAAAAATTTTACACTAAGAACAACTTGACTATGTCAAAAATTGATGATCATTATTCTATTCAAAAAACAGTAGAGATTAATTTCCTGAAAAATTTTGTAAAGAATGAAATCATTTGCAAGAGTGAAAAAATTTTTACACTAAGAACAACTTGAAGATCATTTTTCTAGTCAAAAAACAGAAGAGACTAATCTCCTAAAAAATTGTGTAAAGTATGAGATCATTTCGAAGAGGTTATAAGGCTAAATAATCTGAATAATTATAATTATGATAATATCGAGGCGACACGCGAGTTTATTCTAGATTTCTGCCATATTTTTTGAGTTAAAGAACTTATATATTGTTGCGGTACTGGACACAGCACCGCTAATAGGTTTGATCTCTAACTAAAATTTCTAAAGGAGAGCTGCAATAGATTACCATAAACGGTCACTGAATTAACAATAACTACACAACTTTATTAGAACTACAAATTAATACAATGTTGACGTCTTATGCTTAACAGTCTATGCAATAATGTGTAACAGTAATACGTTTGCATGAGCTTAAATAACAATAGATTAGTAATAAGTCAATACGCAATAGTTTAAGCAGTGCTGCGTATGTAAGTGAAAGACAATAACATATTACATTTATGTTGAGAGTACTCTGAATAATAGGGGGTGACGTTAGGGTCGTAACAATATAATTATTAAAACCGGTTATTAATTATTATTAAAAATCAGAAAAAAATATCTTGAGAGGAGGGTAAAAACATCAAATTTAAGAAACAATTTTTACAAGTCTACAAAATATAACTGTGGCTTCGAAAACTCATAGGAGACGATGACAATATGACAATTTTTCACAAATATTTTGTCTAATTTGGCTATTACGGTGAAATTTGGGATTTAAACAAAAATCCCATCTCTGATAACTTTAAAATCTTGCGTCAACACTGTGTTTCGTTTGGCTTACAAATTTGAGAAATAATAAATGGTCAATTCTCAATTAAATGCAAATTTCTGTAACAGTTATAATGTTTAAAATTTTATAATTTGCAGATAGGTTTAATATTTTAATAAAAAAAATTTTAAAAATCAATTTGAATAAAGTTATAAATATTATTTTAATGCTATTTTTATGCATTTTAAAACCAAAATAAAGAGCTATTTTGATAGAGAAAATATGCTTTTTATCTCTATTTATAATTATTTTTTATTTATTAGAAAAAGTTTCATTTTTATGATAAAATTGAAAATTATTTGATAAAATCGATAATTCTTTGAATAAATCGAAAATTATTTGTCAAATAAAAAGTAATTGAGTAAAATAAAATTATTTGACTTTATTTGATCAAATATTTTTTTACCCCTTGCCCATAACCCTTAATAAAATAATCACTTAGTTTTAAATTAATCATTTATTTTTTCAGTAATTTCATCAAATGAAAATATTAATGAATAATTTATTGTTTGTCAGTTTTTAAACCATAATAGATTAATACACAATGATTTACGAAACATCATATGCGATACTACTTTAAAATTATGATTTTTTTACTTTTTTACAGCAGAAACTCCAAACAAATTAGTAATTATAAATTTTACACTAATATTATCTTATATTATTTTCACTAAATTATATCGTATTAGAATGAAAATATCTCCAGTAATTAAAAATATTGATTAGAATAAAATTCAATTTAGAAAATTATATAATAAAACACTTTAAATAATTAGTGGAAATGCAATTAACATTTGAACATTTATATTACATTTTAAAATTAATCTATAAAAATGATTAAACAATTAATATAATATAAGTCTAGTGCATTATTTTAGAATATTCATAACCTTTAAATTTAATAGTAGAATTTATTTATTTTATTCTTATTATTAAGTAATAATTTCTTTAGAAAGAATGATAATTCAAATCAACAATTTTTTCGATTCTACGTTCGACACAAGCAAACCAATACCACCTCATTTGGTGATCGAAGACAGTGGCAATCATTTCTATTCGATAGAATTATGGCAGTACACCATTGCTAACGCTAAGCGTAGTTCTATCTATTTTAATCCACTAATAAATCTATAAATCCATTAATAAATATATTTTGATTTTGTTGATCTAAATAAGAGGCCTTTTTAAGATATGGATCAGTTGATAGTTTCAATATATTTAAAATTTCATCTAATTTTTTTTGTTGACCGTCATCATTATTTAAATGCAACATTTGCATTTTTTTAAACTTACTCATTTTGTTAATTTCTTCTCAATAAATGTAGAAAATACAGTTAATGCAGCGGGTAACAATATATTTAAAAATCCTCCTTTTTGCAAAAGTATTTTTCTTTTTTTCTCAAAAGAAACTTTTTTATTTGCGATATTTCTTAAAACATTTTTATATTTTTTAAGTTTTTTATAATTGCACAAAGATAAAGGAATATTACTTTTTAAACACTTTAATGATAATAACGCTTTAATAACACAATTATTTACTTTTTTATAAACTTATTTTTCAATTTAGTTGACTTTAATGTGCTAATTTGTTTCAGTTCATTTTGACATTTATATATCAAATTCATTATTTCTTATACAAACAATTTTCGAAAATTCATTGACCAAAACATTAGCTCTAAATTTTAAATATTCATGTGTTGTTTAAACTAAATCAATTAACAAATAACAATATGGTTTAATTGTTGCGTCTGTATGCAGATATAATAAAACTTCTCTTTTCTCCTTCAATCTGATAGGATAATAACTTTATTTGATAAATATCCCTCGGATTTTTTAAAAGCACAATATAATTGCAACTTAATGATTTATCTCTCATATATTTTGAATTTGGAAATAGGTTTTGCACCAAAAATATTACAGTTTTGTTTTTATGGTGGGCTTTTTTAGTAAATAAATCACTTATCAAACTATTATTTGCAGCGTTGTTCATATTGTCATCAATCACAATCAAATTGTTATTCTTATTGTCAAATGATTCAATATATTCATCGGATAATGTATCACATTTTAAAATTTTTATATTATTAATTATTTCAAAAGAAGGAAATCCTTGTCCTGAAGAATACATTATAGAATCAAACTTTAAACTAAACATTTCTTTTGAGTTTAAAATTAGTCTATGAACAAAACACGATTTCCCAGATTCACTGGGACCATAAACTAGCCATCTTGTCGGATGTTTTAATGTTAAATCGAAAAAATTCATTTATATTTAAAAATTTATTTAACACAAAACTGAATTTTTACTTTTTTCACAATTTATATATAACATAACTTTTGAATAATCAATGAAACCTAGATCTCAACGCTCTGTACACGTTAAGTCCATTATTTCTATTAAATCAAAATTTGAACAATGTTTTTCAAATATAAGTTGCGCTACTCTATTCCCTTGTTTAACATGATAATCCGTATCCGATAAATTAGCCAAAACGATTGTAATATTTCCTCTAAAGTCTGGATCGATTACTCCACATAATACGGTTATAAAATGGTTAACTGCCAAAACAGATCGTCCAGCAATTCTTCCATAGTAATTTTTAGGAATTTCAATAGAAATATCTGTAAGAATTTGCTGTTTATTTTTTGCTGGTACCAAATAATCATATACACTAAATAAGTCTACACCAGCTGCACCAACAGAACTTGCAGGAATAATTCCATTTGTAGTCAATTTTTTAACGAAAATGCAATATTTATTCAAGTGTACATAATCTATGAAATACACTTAAAAAGGCATATTAAATTTCTGTTATTTTATTGTGTCCGAAAGCTAATGAATTTATTCCATCGTCTAATATCTATCTTTATCATCAAAAGGTGTAAATGAAAGTTTTTTACAATTAATTGTATTAATAGAATGTTTAAAAATTTGAAATCTATTAATCTATTTTTAAATAAAACCTTTTTAAAGTGATTAAATGTAACATATTTTTCTAGAACTGATTTTTGTACACCTTTTACAGCAAACTTTATGATATTATTATTATATCTTATCGAATACATTTTCGATATTAAAGCAATAAACTCATTAATTATCATACCATTCATTACATCTTTTAAAACACCAATCTTTTTCTTGTTTTTATCATACTTTAATGAATTTATTACAGGATACACTGAAAAATCCATAATACAATTGAAATATTTTAAATCTTCAAATATATCTTTAGTTTTAATATAATATATTAAGGAATCTGTGTCTGTATAATTAAGATGTACTATATTTTTATAAAAAAGTTTAAAACAATTATAATGTAAACGATACATAAGAAGTTTTGATAACTCTAACACAGTATACCCTATATAAATAGGTCGGTTAAGTGTAACAGAAGATTTTCTCAATTTTATCAGAGCATTATTATCTCCGCGAATATCAAATTGCTCAAATAATTGTTTTTGCAAAAATTTTCTTGCTTGTTATTCGGTAAAAGCAATTTTTAAATCTAAATGTTTTCGTTGATTTTCAATGCTTTTTCCAAATATTGCGTTATTAAGTAATTTATAAAGGCTTTTCTCAAATTCATTTTTAGCATTTTTTCGTAACTCTGTATTGAATTTAATATAAGGTGCTAAATAGTTTGATTGAGTAAAACTTAAAACTCTGTTCACACTCTTAATTTTTAAACCAAGTCTAAAAAATAGTTTTAAATTTCGATAATGTATAATATAATTCTTCTTGTCATTTAATGTTAGCAACAATTTCTCTGATGGAATTCTTTTATACCCAAATTTGTTTAATGTACAAAGAGTTTTTTGCTGAAATTCACTTAATTCATTGTTTTTAATTATTATTTTTTCGCGCACAAAGGATAATCATTATGTTCGTCGTGAAGTTCATTATGATAAACTAAGTCACAATCCAAAAAATAACCAGTATCACTGTAGTCATCAATATTTTCAATATCAAGTTTCTTAATTTGGTCATCAGTTAACCATTTAAAGTCTTTTTGTGGTAGAAATTCATTTAAAGCATATGCATATAAATTATTAGCTACAATGAAAACTTATTAAATAAATATATAAATTAATACTTAAAGACGTACCATCAAAATACATGATATAATTAGAGTCTTTTGATTTATCATGGGTTGTAAGATATTTATTGTTTGCAACACTATATCTTTTACTACTCTGGACGATACCCCACGCATTCCAGATTGAATTATATTATACATTTCAATATCTTGAATTAAGTCCAACTTAACAATTGTGTACTTAAGGCAAGAATCCCAAGGCAAACCCGGTGCACCGTAATAATGACACGCATCCAATTTATAATGAGATAAAATAGTTTTTCTATATTCAGAAAAAACATCAGCCAATAGACTTGTATCTAATATCATATATAGGTCATGATATTCACCAAGATTTTTTATATTAAATGTTTTCCAAACTTTTTTAGCGTAATTATAATCTTCACGAGAAATATTTGTAAATTTTAAAGAAGAATAAAAAAATTTTCTTTTTGGTAGTTTAGTATCTCTAAAACGATTAAAGCCATCAACGAATTCGTATGGGTAATATTGTTTGCGCAATAGAAGATCAAAATGTTTTTCAGATAGGTTCATTTTAGAAAAAACTTGTTTTGTTATCGGAAAGTTGTGTTTGTTGTTTTACAGGTTTTTAATTAAATTTTCTAAACTTTCCGGCATAAAATGATAAGAATCTAAAAACTTACAATTGTCAAGTGTAAATGATAAATACTTTTCGCTCGTTTGAGCAAATATATCACACTTTTTAAAATATTTATTTTATAAAGCTTCAATAATTAAATGTCCATTATAATTGCGTAAATTATGAAATAGCACAGGAATTTTGTTAGGCATTTTGCTATTAATATTGCATGAATTATGTGCTGCAGCGTTAAACTGATCCGTAAAATGGTTATGATCGTGCACTATATGGTCAATGAATCCTAAATTATTTGTGATACCAAATGGTTTATCACAAAAAAAACATTTATCTTCATTATCATATGCCTCTTCTTCTGCTTATGTCAGAGGAATCATATCTCTTTTATCTAACTAATGTTTTATGTAACTCTTCTGATTTTTCTTTTAACAATGCCAAAAACACTTTAGCGCTATTTTTTCCGCGTTAACAATTTGAGTAAACAACTTCATTTTTGTAGTTAAGAATATTTAAACAAAAGCTAAAGCAATATGACGTTGATAACATACAATACTTTTTCCTTTTTTAGTTCTAATTTTTTTAAGTATTGTTTCGAAGTCACAAACACAAATATAAGGGTTCACTATTGTCTTTGATGAATATGATGAAAAATATAATATTGAATCTTGAACATTTGTAAGAACGCATTTCGAAGCTTTAAAAGTATTACATAATCTCTTATGATTCACTAATACTTCTTGAGTACTTACACCACATATTCTTGTGTCACAAAAGATATGATAACGTGAATTAAATGACCCAATAAGCTGTTAAAATTTTTGATATAGTAATATTGATCATTTATCAATAACATGTTGATTGTTTTTGTTGCCTCTGATTTAGAGATCTAAATTGGCACTACATTACCACTTTTGTCTGAAATTGTTGACCAACCATAAACATTAATTTTTATATCAAGGGTAACATTGTCTTTTTCGAAGTTTGGAATCTGACTTAGTGAAACTGGAAAGCTTAAAGATTTTGTATTCAATTTTTAAAGTATTTTTTATAGGAACTTATTCTTGAAGCTTCAAATCGTTTCTTTGTTGGAAATAAATAGGCTAATACACACCACACAATACACTTGTTATCATTATTTTTAATATTTATTATTGCTTTATTATTTTTCAATTTTGTTGGTAATTCACAATAACAAGCTCCATATAAAATTTTATTTAAAGCTATTTTCACATCAAGTCTATCTATGGTTTCAACAATCCAGTTAGAACCACATTCCTGATATTCTTGAAATTTTGTTTCAATTTCATATGCCACTTTATAAACTAAACTTAATGGATAAGTAGAAGACAAAACAGAATTTTGAGAACAATAATATGCTATCTAATTATGTTTTATTCCACTATAATCTAGTTTGAAAAACGTCGCTTGTACACAAAACTTAACTTAAATACTGTTAATTTTTTTTAAACAACCAACAATTAATGAATATCATTCTCATAATTTGAAAAAAACTGCTCTGAATTACTAATTTTATTCTTTGTTGTCAATTCATATTGTTGTAATA
Organism: Steganacarus magnus; assembly: GCA_034698365.1. NCBI lineage: Eukaryota > Metazoa > Arthropoda > Arachnida > Sarcoptiformes > Steganacaridae > Steganacarus > Steganacarus magnus. The sequence continues at coordinate 10,774 of JAQIVF010000932.1, forward strand.
AACTATTAAATGCCCGTTTGGATAATTTGAATGGAGATAATTTAGGTGGAGAAGGTAGAAATCTTTTTACACCATAACCAAATTGTTGAGCACACAGTATCATATGTTTTTTAAAAGAGTTCTTATGATTAAATTTTTAAAACATGTTTCACTTTAAAATAGCTTGATCATTTTTACAACTTAAGATATGTTGTTAAAAGTGATTGAAAAGTTTGAATATTGAATGACATAATTGACATTTTAAACATTTTATTTTATCTTTTCATTTATGATGAATAAAACATATATTAGAAGTTGTTAGGCAACAACACTTATCACATTTCAACAATTTGTTTTTAACTAGAAATATTTTACATTAATTAAAATGTTGTAATCATATATCAGTTTTTAAATAAATTTTCGATACAAACTCATTTGCATAATATTATTTAAAATTTTTTTTAATGATATTAAGTCCGTCAATTACTTTTTCAATAAGGTCATGGAAAAATCTATATCGCAATTTACTAATAGTAACTGAAACAGCCCCATTTTCTCTCCAGAACTTATAGAATACAACATTTTTACCTGACTTCCCGATCCCGAGGTGCGCTAAAACTTGTATTCTATTTTATACTTCATCATCATCTACTTCGACATCACCGAGAACAAACTCAAAATCTAAAATAATTAAAAATTATAACACAATTGAGATCAATTAAGTCAAATCAAAACTTACCATCTTTTTTGATTTTTTAACTTTCTTTGATATCTTTGTAGTTTTTCTTTTCTTCGATGTGCTTGGTTTAGCTATATCAGAAATTGACTCTACTTCACTGCCTGATGATTCACTTTCACTATCATTTACTTTTTTATATGCTTTTTCATAAAGCTATCAACCTCATTCGATTTCTTAACCATTTTTAAACTTAAATATGTTCACAAAGCTTAAAACTTAGTTCACTTTCTATAATATAAGTTTGTTAAAATCACAAGACAGTTCACTTTCTCTAAATTAAATTCAGTTTCTTACTCGGTTTATATACAAGTGATGTGATGATCTATAAATAAAATCTATTGAAATCTTTTTTCACTGCCTTATATGTTCTTAAAAATATTTCCTTACCAAAATAGTATTAAACATAGTGTATATATTCTGCTCAAAATATCTTTTAAAACGAAAAAATATGTGCTTAGATTTTGGTTTCCATATATGTTAATCAAACATTCTCAAGCATTATTACATGAAAATATTTAGATATAGTAATTTTTATAGTGAAGAAAATGACATGCGTAACTAAGTTAAGTTTGTGTATTTAAGCTGTTGCTTTCTGAAAATTCACAGCAAAATGTTTCAAAATATTTTTAAGTATGTTCAGTTTTTTATAATAATTCTCTATAAAAAATTAAGTCCAATTTGTTTAATCGTAAAACAAGTGAGAAATCTTATATTATTTCATTCGATGGCAATATTGGGTCAGGAAAGTCAACTGTATTAAGGTTGTTAGAAACATATTGCGATTCAAATAATTATAGTTGTGAAATAATTCAAGAGCCAGTTTGTAAGTTGATAAGTTTTGGGAAACAGCGGAAATAATTTGCTTAAACTCAATTATGACGATCCTATAAAGTGGGGCTTTGCGTTTCAATCATATGTTCAGATAACTTTATTTAATCAAATTCATCAAATAAAGAGCAAATTAAATCGAATGAAGAAATTTATTTTCATTGAAAGGTCGTTATTTTCGGCAGAGTTTATTTTCACAGAGTTTTTATTAAAATCTAAATGTCTTAATATTGTGCAGTTTATAATTTTGAAAAGTTGGTTCAACTTACTTCACTCAATATGTACTTATAAAGTTGATTTAATTGTATATATAACAACTCAACCAGAAACAGCTTTCAAAAGGATTATACTAAGAAATAAGCACCGAAGGAAACAATATAATGATAAGTTATATCGAAACTTTGCACAGAATGTATAATATGTGGTTATCTCATCCAATTTCTTTTAAACCTGAATGTAAAATTATAACGTTTGATAACAATCATGCTATTGAGCATGTTAAGTTAAATAATTTGTTTTTAAGAATAATAAATTATTGCACTTTTAAAAATTAAACAACTTTTAAATCAGTTGAATATGTTTGATAAATATAATGTAATGATTATTTTAATTTTAGTTATAAAATAATAATGGAATAAAAACACTTAAGTTTAAAGATTAAATATTTCATTTAAGTAAACTATATTATTTATGACTTTTATTAATTGTATAAAATTTTACAATCTCAATTTTCGGTGAAATTAAAACACGTTTGATAATTAAATTATTTTTAAATAAATACATAAAACAAAAAAAATATTTTTTTTAACATGAAATTTTATAATTTATTCAATAATATATTTAGTTGAATAAATAAAAATTCAGTTATATTGTCTAACAAAGGAAAGTCGAAATAAAATAAAATTTAAATTATTTACAAAAAAAATTAAACAACGAATTATCTGCAATAACGCTGCAACATATTACTGATAAGCGCATAAGCATAAAATTTTTATGAGGTCTTAGAAATCGTATTACATATTTTATTTTACGATTAAACTTTCTCATTTGTGAGTTCCATTTATAGTCAGTGCCAAAATTCTTACACAAACTATTTTCATAATCACTTTTTCTATTTCTGAAATCATAAGTTAATTGCTCATCAGAAATCGATAACAAAAAATTGTTTAAGAATAGAATTTGTTTACAAATTGTAAAATCAATCGAAGTCACTATCGAAACAATAAATAATAATTTTTTTGTAATGTTTTAAATAGAAAAAGCTACTTTTTTGAATTCATCGAAAGAAAGGTGAATTTTTTCAGTTTGTCGGATTACTTTATCAGATTTATAAATTTTCTCATAAATTTGACGATTTTTTTATCAGATTTTTTTACAATAAAACATATTTCAGGATTTTTGTGCGATAAAATAAAAATGTTCATTTCACTCCAATAAGACATTACTTCGATATTTTTGTGTTTAATCCAAATATGCAAACCAAAGTCTATTAAATGACTTATCCCATAATAACGGTTTGAAAACTCAGTGATATTTTTAACAATTACATAATTATTTAACTCACTTTCATCATCTGTTCTACTTTGGCTATCGGAGTCGCTAAGAGGTTGCTTAAATACAAAATCTATTTTGTATTTTTTAATCAAATCGCAATTTGTTATAACACCGTGTAACGTAGACTTAAATTTTGATATAAAAGAATTTATGCAGAACATATTATGGTCACTTGAATAAACAAAAATATCGATACCAGTAGAATAGTTAGTGTCATGCAGCATATATGGTACACATCCACCTCCTATAAACCAAATCGTATTTTCACCATTATTAAATGACAGCTTTTTAGATGATAAAGTTTCAGTTATTGATTTAAGAACAATAGAACTGATAATATTTCTTTCAACCTCAAAAGTAAATTTTTTCACATCTTGAATTTCTTCATTTTGATTAAGTAAACCAATTTGATATGTAAGATCTTCTGATAGAGTTGTGGTGTCGAAAATTCTTTGATTTCTTAATAAACTAAGTTGAAAAAGATTATAAAAACCGAACATTTTTCTTGTATCTCAAGTAAATAATTTGTTTATTCACTTTATAAAAACAAAGTTCAAATAAAAAGAAAAGTTGAACGCTAAAGTTGAACGCAAAAAGTCATATATACACTTTAAATTTGAATGTGAATTAAACTTTAAAAACATTTTAAATACTTTATATACCAACCAATAATATGCGTATTTATTTATAAATGAAGAATTTTATCGAACTATATAAGGTATGCGCAAAGTTTAAAAAAGTTGCACAAAATTAAACAGCTAAAATTAAAACATGAAAAACAAACTAGAGTAGCACATTTTTAAAAATTATTTTAGAAAATTTTCACTTCGAACTTTAAATTGTTTGAAAAATTTTTATTAGTGTTTATTTATACTCAAATTTAACTAAAATTAGAATCACGGTTGTATTTTTATCTTCAACAAACTATTTAATTTAAATTTCAAATGAAGATTTTTTTACATAACAAATTCATTTTATACAACGCTAATATTATTTTTTATGCCTTTTATGAGTAATTGATTGCAAACCTCTGGATTCAACATTTGAGTCACTATTTGATCCATGTGACAATTTTTTTTACTTGCATAGCAATTAAATTTCCATTTACGTCTATAACATTTGCATGTGATAAGCATTCTAACTGATTGGTAATAAATGAATCATAATAAGCCTAAATTTCTTCTTGTGAAGTATTTCTTAGTACTGGCAATTCTGACAATAAAACTGTGGAACTCTTTGATTTTTCACTTTCCACTTTCATTAATCGAAGAGCTTCTTTTTCTATCATCTCCTTGACTTTTCTTTCTTCATTAAGTTTATCTTCATCCCATTCTCTTATTTTCAACATTATTTTTAAGCGGTTTATCACAAAAATGATGAGGTCTTTTTTATACTTGCCTTTGGTATGATTTTTTCTTTCCAAATTCATTTTTAGCAACATTATACATTGCTTGTAACACCTCAACTTGAGTCTCAAGATTTTTATTTTGATATTTTAAAATGGAAACTTAAGCTTCTAAGTTCTGGACTATCGAACTCTTAGATAATTGTTCTATCTCATTTTTCAAAGCTTAAATCTGCAAACAAACAAACAGCTCAGATAAGCTTTGAGCACATTGACCACAAATAAACTTTATTCATAATAAAATTTAATAGGAAACGTTGAAACAGCGAACACACCTGACATTAATTCAAATATTGCACACAGTATTACGGAAAGAGTAGAACATCCAATTATATATGATAAGACTATGAACACACTCCATAATACAACCAAAATCATTGAGCAAACGAACAAAGTCTTTGAGCACATTTCGTTGTCACTCCAAACTGACATTATTGTTATGATGTATAAAACGAGATAATAAAAAATGGCCAAAAAACATAATAATTCTATAGATAATTCCATAACTAGAAAGTACTTTTCACAACTAGTAAGTTATTAAATGCTTTCAAGTTAATCAAAAATATGAATATTATAATGGCGTTAAAGATGATTAATTTTAAATGATTTTAATTAAAATTAATAATGAGAATACGCTCATATTCGACATCTGCTCACAATTTTTGTTGTATTTCAAGCCAATAATCCCCAAATCTTAAAATAAATTTCTAAAAGCAAAAAAATTTGATTAAAAATTTAATTAAAATATTCAGGAATTTTAACCCATTTTTAGCATTTATAATATTTCAGTCTTTATGAATCAGTAGCTTAGGTTATCACTCTTGAGATTCAAAATACAACAAGCTTATGCTCTTTGTTGTTTATAAATATTTTATCATTTTTAAGAGAAGTAATAAATGTTACTTTTATGGAATTTTCGGACTAATACTAAACAATCTAGAGGATGGAGACGATGATAGTGTGCGCCATAAATTTTGATGTTCACTTTTAGTGTGTTGACCATAGTCTGACTTAAACTTAGAAAACAATCAATGAAATATAGTAAAATCCTAATTAACGAATAGACTGCACTAAGGGGTACGCGACGAGTTTCGTTATGCTTTCACTTTCAGTGAATAAAGTGAAATAAAATTTCTTAAATTTTAATATTTATTTTTGATTCTTGATAAAAATTTCAAAATAAGATCGATACGAATATGTCTATATTAATAGAGTTGTCTGCGTTTCCACAACAGACAAATCAAATTGTGTAACAAAGAATTTAAAAAGTTATTAACAATAGACCTTAGTTGAGAAAAAGTTTAAAAGTCCTCTAAAAATCTTTGCATAAATTGTTGGTATAATGAAAATTTGTGATGTTTATTGTTAGAGTGCTAAACATTGAATGAAACTAATTTTTGTGTGCATTCATTTCTGAATTACTAATCATAAGAATTTTTTATCTGACTTCGATAAAATCAAGGCAGGTATATGGATTTGGGATTGTCTGTCTGTCTGTCTGTCTGTCACGCTCTCTCTTTGATAATAATGGGATTTTTCTCGATACTAATAAAGAGAATTTTCTCTTTGATAATAA
>JAQIVF010000933.1:0-16853 GCA_034698365.1 Steganacarus magnus
GTTATAAACATGTGAACCGTAAAGTTTACATCAATGTTGTATTTTTTTGTTTATAGTTTAGCACTTTTAACATTTTGCATATAAGTTTAACAAAATATTTATCGCATAAACTGTAATAAATTTAATAATGTTTTGGAAATTTGAAAATACCGATTTTTATTTTCACTTAATTAAATGGGATTTTACTCTAAATAGAAAATTCAACACAACAAATATTACTGGTCATAACTTCAAAGACTCGAACTCGGACTTTAATTCTTATCAAAATTTTTTAAATGATTTATATTATAACAATATGAAATAAATTCGATATAATTTCATAGACTCATAAGATCACGAAAAAAATTAAAATTTCAAAATTAATTATCAATACTTAATAGAAAATATAAATTTATGAATTAAATTTAATTGTAATTAGAGTTCGGGTTCGTGTTCATGTCTATTATGATTAAACCTGGACCTCGACTCCCAATGAATTAACTCGAGTTAGTTCATAATATTAAAGACTAACTCGAATCTGGAACTCAAGAGTCAAAGAAGAGTTCAGGTCTGCATCACTAATACTTGTTAGATAAATGTTTTTATTTAATTTTAAATAAATATCACATGACTAAATTTTGTTTTTTTTCTCTTAAACATTTGAAAATGTTTTTTGAAGTAAAACATTTTGAGCGCCTTTTAAGCCATATATTTCTTTTTAATCTCAATTTGTGAATTTAATCTTTAGAAAAAATAAATTTAAAAATCGTAAAAAATTTTAGAACATTTTTGCTCAAAGTATTAACGAATAGGTATATGGAAATTGATGTAAAATTTGGAATGTAAAACCATTACAATAAAAATTATAGATTACGTCAATTATGAAGTGTAGGACCCTATGGGACCGACACAAAACTTAACGACATTCGTCAAAGCTGGTGATGATGCAGGACAGATTGAAAGGGCATCCACTTCTTCATCAGTGCGGAGCTATTGTCAGGATCTGACACTTGTTAAAAAAGCCAGACCGGTATCGAGACAGGTTTAAGCCCAAAGTGGAAATGGAGAAATAAAACTCAATTTGCCAGATCGCCAGGTCAAAGGAGAGTATGACGAGAAATTACTATCGACAGGATGGAATTTTTACGCCAATTGTGCGTAAAGAGTATGGGCATAGTCTATTTCGTCTAATATGCGACGGTCATCACATAACCATATTGGCAATTGTGACGGCATTAATAAAAATAAAAATAATTTTTTAATTTAAGAGTTGATGAGTTGTGAGGCCATGATGTAACTTTAACTCCACATGGTGTGGCTTTGGGTAATGCCAAGAAAGTGACAAAACAAAACAAATATAATTTTAAAAAAATTACCAACTGGAACAGGCAATCCACAATTTTTGGTTCAAAACAGAACGTAGGCAGCAAATTTGAAAGTAAAATTCACAACGAAAGCGAACTGTTATCGCAACTCATCTATTATTACTAACTAAACTTAACAAAACCTAACATAAAACATAATTTTTATTTCTATTCTTATTCCGAATTCAAAAAAAGTTACATATTTACTAAAATCCGTTATTTTTGCATAACTTTAAGCAAAAATTTATATTTGTTTTGAAAAAACATACTAAAATAAAAAATTAATTTCTATTCCAATATCAATACTAAAAACTTTTAATATCGATTCTATTCTTTAATAAATTTTTTCTTTCGATTCTATTCTATTCCAATTCTTTTTATCAAATTTCCTTTATTTCGATTCTATTCTGATTCCTAAATTCGAAATAACACTACTTTATACTGTACTGGACGGATCTCATTGACTGAAATGCCTCAGAGTAAACCTGACTGACAAGTTATGCTCAAAACCACTAAAACTTTAATGCGCGAAATATAAATTTAAATTCGTAATTTTTTGTAGATATTTTTTATCATTGAATTTGTCCAGGACTTTGAGAGTTTTTTGTTTAAATTTTATTTTTAGTTGAAATAATTTTTTTTGCAACAATACGGGTAGGAAAGTTAACTACATTCAAACTTTCTTATATCGAACCGCGATATATTGAACTTAGTATACTAAACGCTGCTGAGTGCGTTCAACCATAATACACTTGTTTGAACTTAATCTTCAATACACGTTCACCATATAAAACACCGATGTTTCGCACCAAAACACGATCAATCGCTTCGACCAGAATCAGAGTGACAATTCATGTTTCGAGAAATCGAAAGTTTGTCATCTATTAACACACACCGAACTAAACAAATTTTAAAAATGCTATTTCCATATTGTTTCTGAATTGTTTTTACCCCATTTCGGTAAATTTGATTTTCATGGATACCTGTTGCGATGCGTTTCGTTGATAAACTGAGTTTCTATCACACGTGTCATCAAATCTGAGCTTTTACCTCATATGGGCATACGCTTAGGCTTAACGATATACAATTAATATTTAAATTAGTTCGAGATAGTTTTAAATCAATCAATAGTCATAACAAAATAATAAACTATTTATTTGAAAAAAATAACATAATTTAAAAAATGATTGGTCGTTGAGGCAAACATAAATTATAAAACGAATTTTTATCCCAAAACGATGTTTGTTTCCAACCACACCAACCCTGAAATTCAATATAATTACTAAACAATCATTAAATTGAAAAAATGATTACTTTTTTCTGAATAATAGTCAAATCCTCAGCGCCAGTATAGTGTGGATCTAATATTAAAAATCTAGTGTCACCGGTATTCGGATCAAACTGTACACCAATAATAGTGTGCGCTAAAACTCCTCCGCCAATCATTATAGGCGTTCCCTGTGCGCTGAAATGGTGAGCCAACTCTCTTCCTTTATTCGCTAATTCCGCACCAGAGCTCACAAACATTATTTTGCACGTAATGTCGTACAAATGACTTAAAACATAGCTAACTTCCTGCGAACCAATCCACTGTCGAGAACCGACGAATGACGACGGCTTATCGCCGACATCTACCAATGCCTGCTGTATTTCTTTATGGCTCGGAATGTTTTTATCGATATATGCCTGGTGTTTAAACCACGAAATAATAGTTTGCAGCGACCGATAAGCGCATCCCCAACCGTTATCGTCCATTCTTTGTTGCATATAATGGTAATAACTGTAAGTTCCGTAAACTGTGTAAATGTCGCCATTTTTTAAATTAGCGCTCAAACCATTGTGTACTGAAGTGAGTAAACCATCGTTTTGCTTCTCATTCTCGACTATATAACGATTTTGTTTCCGAAAATATGGTCTGTCCATTGGAATCAAGTATTTCATGTGGTATTTTTTACGCAAATCTATTAGACTATTATCACCATTATCTGAATATGTAACCGATATAAAGTGCGCGCAAATTGATTGCGAAAAGAAATTATAAATTTTTGGTACCGATAACTTCTTTTCGTCTGAATTAATAGATTGAACCAATAAACCTAACAATCCATTTATCTTATCTTTCAAAATAGTTAGAAATACTTTCTGCAAATAAGAGATTGTGTTTTGTTTTTGAATGTGCATAAAAACATCGACATTATAATAAAAGTTAATAGTTTTGTCCTCTTCTGATAAGTTTATTTCATTCATTTCTTCTGAATCATTGATTTTGTCCAAATTATTATTGGAATCGAATTGCAATGTCACTCTTTCCGTTAACTTTTGCTTTCGCATCTTTTCAATCATTTTCTTTTTCATATTCGCCGGAACCTCTATGCCATCAAACATATCGTCATCTTCGAAATATCCGTAAAGATCTTCTATAGTAATAGAATTAAGAGACTTATCGTTGGCTGACAAATCCATATCGAATGAAGACTGACATAATTTAAGTTTTAAGTTATTTAAATCCACTATTAATTTGGAAAATGTATCGCTTAACAGATTTTCATCTAAACTTGATTTAATTTGAATAAAAACGGGTACTTTTAATCTAACAATTAGTGCAGTATTAATAGGTTCGTAATCGTCAACGAATTGCAGGCCACACTCGCAAAATTGTTTTGACTTAATATCATAAAAAACAGCATTTAATTCATTTATAGATTCAGGTTTTGGACTTAAAACTATTAGTTTTCCAGTTTTTTTGTTTTTTGACTTCACTTGACACGTATCCAGAATTTGTAGTTCCGTTAGTTGTGGATCTAAATAGTAAATGCCTTGCAATGCATTGCCATACGGTATGTCACTATCGCTATCAACGCATCCCAAACAATAACTTATATTATTGTCTTCTAATGACGTAAAACCAAATATACTTCCAGTTTTGAATTCGTTAGCGATTTGTTCGTTCGCATAATAATTAAGACGCTATTCAATTAAACATATAATAATTAACAAAATACAATAATTTTCGTAATTTAGAAAAAATATAAAACCTTTGCTAAACTTGAAACAACTTTAAATACTTTTGAAGACATCATAAATTTTATACGAATTTAATTAAATAACGTGAAGTATAAGACATGTACGACATGTGGCATTTAAAGAGCAGACAACTTGCACTTGCGTTCAATAAACTTACGATGCAATCAATTGCAAAAAAAAAACAAACTCTGCGGCGACACCTATCAACCGATTAATGAAATTGTACTGAAAGTTTTATTTAAAACAGTAATTCTCAATAATTTATTGAGTTTTTTGTCGAGTTCATATGAATTAAACAATTTAAATTAATTTAATTTAATAGTAATGAGTATATAATTATTTATAAATTGACAAATACATTAAATGATGCATAAAATGTATACAATTATACACTCTTGTAAAGAAAAAAGTTTCATAGCAACATTTTTGCAGAAATTGTACTTTTTAGCAAAATTCCTGCTAAAGTGCTGGAATTTGATAAATACTGCTAAATTTATCAAATAATATCATTATTTATGTAACGTTAGATTTTTCTGATAAATATAGCAGTATTTACATTTTAGCAGGAATTTTGCTAAAAAGTACAATTTCTGCAAAAATGTTGCAATGAAACTTTTTTCTTTACAAGAGTGTAAGTTATTAACAAATTATTTTTTCCTATCACTGATTGTATATTTATCATAATTCTTCGTTGGATCGTACGGTTCCCATCGACTGGCGGGAAATATATGCTTATTTCGTTCATACCAGCTTCGCAGCAATACTTTGCCGGCGTGTGACTCATCCTTTTCGATAGTGATATCGCCAATGAGTCGAACGTCTTCGTGAACGTCAAAACTAAATAACGGTCCACTCTTTCCTCTGGCTTTAGTAACGATAAAATCGTAGAAAGTGTAGTGGTGTGGTATAATTAAATCTTCTTTTATGTACATTAATTGGTCGGCAGTCACTGCACGCAATTCGTGAAACTCTTTTCGCAAAATCTCTAATGTTTTTTGTAGAAATTGATAGATACTGTTACCCTTTTTCATGAGTACAGATCTGCGATGTCCCGAACCGTCCCAATAACTAAAAGTGATTTCTATGTCTTCATTTTTTAATTTTTCCTGCTTTTCTACCCATTCTTGTCTTAATTGTTCTCGTAATCTATTTTCTTCCTCTTCTCGTTGACGATCTGGCAAAAAACTTGTGTCCACATCAGGATTTTTCATCATTTTTCTCTTTTTTACTAAAGTGGTGGTTAACTAAAGAATTATAATTATAGTCAATTTAATTTCGAACTTTATATAAATTGCATGTTATTATATTAATACGAATTTCGAAATTACGAATAAATATGCAACAAATTTTAATATTCACTTACTTCTTCATTGTCATCATTTGTTTCAGATTCAGTAAAATTATCATTACTGTGAGAGATATATTCTGATTTGATTTCATTATTTGATTGTGTATCAACTTCTTCTTCATTTTCTTCATCTTCTTCATCGTCAAAGCGGAAAGAAAGTGTTTGTATCTATAAATATTAATTAAATTCGAATATTTACACTTAATCTCAATTAGAGTAAAGCATTTGAAGTATATTAGCGACTAAAACACAAATAATTATATTGACTCATTTACTACACATTTCAAGATAATGTTGAGCTGTAATATAATATAATGTCGATAATATTGGCATATTAGTTACGAAAAGTCAAATGAATTAAATTTTACATCAAAATTGCAAATATAATTACTGATGGCATACATACTTGTCTTTTTTGTCTCTCTTTCTGTTTCTGTTTTTCCTCGATTTCCTTTAATTTAATCGATTCGTGTTTGAGCGCTAATTGTCTCTCCCTTTCTTTGACCACATCCTCCTGTTTGGCCTTCATTTCATCCAACGTTACCAAACCAATAGTACTGGACTTGATTTGTTGCTCAATAGCGTCATAATGTGCAGCAAATTTATTGCCAATATTTGATAATTTCATTTCTTCCTCGATTTTTCTCTTTCTGTGTTCTAACTCTTCCAAAGCCTTTTCCCTCTTCTTCTGCAGCTGTAGAGCTCTTCCAGCCTCACTCGCAGCTCCTTTATAATGCGCCATCGCTTGGACTAACGATTCAGTGTCTCAAACAACAAATATAAACAGTTATCTAAATGATGCTTTCGTTTCACCAAATTGTTATTGTTTGCATATTATAGACTAACTTTATATATAAATCGTATAAATAAATTTTCTATAATAAATTACGTCGATTTAATAAGTTTATTATGACTTGAGTTGCGATTCAAATGTAATGAATATTTATTAAAAATTAATGTGATTATAATTTAAGCTTAATTTTATTCACCATTAGTCTAATATGATTTAATTTTAAAATTTATAAAAATAAAAAATTTAACCGAAATATTTTCGAAATACACATTTTTCTGACGTTTTATATTTCCTTAATTTTGAACGAAAGTAATAAATACACGTGATTTAAAATGATACTAAATATTAAAATTGATTATAATAATGTCGATAATTAAGTCATTAACGCAGATACGACTCGCTAATCGTAATAAATCTTACTTTTTGTACAGTGAATGCGTTGACAACGAAAAGTATGAGTTACTACTAAGTTCGTTGGATTCTGCATATAAATGTATGCTCAGTTTAAATCAGCATAAATTGAATGATAATGAATGGGATGATACCAAACACAATCAATTAAAAGAAGGTTTGATTTTCATTACTCCTCTAATTGTGTAAAGTTTATAATAATTTTTGTAACTTTAAAGTGATTTAAAAGTCTTTATCCACTTAAGTATAATATTAAGTTTCGTTGTGAAATGTATTATAATTTATCAAAATTAAAGCGACTATTTTCCGAAATTTTAATTATTGAGGCGTTTTTTTCTACGGGTGTTAACCGTTGGACAGCTTTTGTGTTTCCTTTTTTGTTGTATTATGCAAACTATATACCATTTCATTGATATTTTTATGTTAACATTAATAGCATTGCGAAACGGGTCGAAACGTGTTTGCATTGACACTACTATCTATAATTACGAATACAACTTAAGCGTAAATGGCAATCAAACAGAGTTTAGCATCGATTTGGGCATTTATCAGAGCGATAACGATAGCGAGCCGTTCGCCAAAACACCGGTTATAGCGTTGAAATTGGAAAAAGCGAATGAAGCGGAAGTGGTATCAAATATATTCACGAAATTATTGGTATTATTCGATGACAATCAGCAGAATATAAAAACACTGGAAAGTGAAAACAAAAAGCTTGTAGAGTGCTGTGAAAGTGCGATCTCGAAACTGGATCAGTTCACTGTGATTAAGGCCGAAAACGATGCGTCGCTTTTCTCCAAGTTTTCCGCTGTTTTGAATGAAAAGAAAGATAAAATCAGAGAACTTCAACAAAAGATTGATAGACAATAATAATAAAATAAATCACGCAAAGTTTTATTAGAATATTTGAAACTAGTGGTATAATAATTGAAAATCATCAAATACTTAATCATTATCATAAAATTCCTGATGTATGAAATATTTCATACGCAAAGTTGAGTTTGTTTCTATTAACTTATTAAAAATGCGAACACAATCACCAGAAGGCTTAATTCAAAAAGAAACTGCTTATTAAAAATATTCATTTTTGAAATATTGGTAATCTATGAGTTGTTGCAGTTTAATTAATTGATAGGTAACTTCTGATAGGAAATTAATTTGACTTCAAATGATGTTTTCCTCCAGTTTTGGAAACCAATTTGATATCTTTAATAACAATTCTATGATTGACAGCTTTACACATATCATATATAGTAAGCGCTGCAACGCTCACACCAGTTAATGCTTCCATTTCTGCACCGGTTTTAGCTTTGGTTCTTGTGGTACACGTTAATAATATCTGTTCATTACTAGACTCGAGCACAGCCGTTACATTAACATGAGTGAGCGCAATATCATGACAGAGTGGAATCAATTTGGAGGTCCATTTTGTGGCAATAATTCCCGCTAATTGTGCGACAGTGAGCGCATCGCCCTTTTTATTATTGTTTTGAACGATTAACTGACAAACCTCTGGTCCGACCCAAACAGAGCCCACTGCTGTTGCCGTACGAATTGTCTCCTCTTTATCACTAATATCAACCATTTTTGCTTTACCCGTAGTTTCTTCTATATGAGATAATTTTTGATGTGCGGTGTTTGAGCAAAACGCTCTCTTTGCTAATAATCCATTTTCGGAGAAATATATTTGTTTATAATTTGTGTGAATAATAGTCGAATATATAGTATTAATGAATTTGATTTTCACCCACCGATTAGAATCATTGGTCTATTAGTGCTGTTTGCGATCTTAAATGCTCCTAACAATTCATAATTATTATGTTACAAATAGTATGCAATTACTAATATGAGATTGAATGGTAACCTGCGTGCTGTTTTTTCTTATTTAAAAGTGCATTTCTAATTATATCGATTAATTGATGCTCGTTCGCTCCTTTGCGTAATTCATCGCGCAGTGAAATTTCTTCGCGTCCGAATAAACACACCTAACATTTTTATAGTTTAACATAAAACTGAAACAATAATTATTAAAAAAGTTTTCTTGCCTTCAAATTTCCATCCGCTGTTATTCTTAAACGATTACAAGAGCCACAAAAATTTTCACTCATAGATGTTATGAACCCTATTTGTCCTTCAAATTCTGGTATTTTAAACGCTTTTGAAGTTTCATTTAATTTTGGGTCGAGTTGTATAATTTGGGGGTAAACTTTTTTTATTATATCTAACATTTCTTTAAAAATCATCATTTTTTTGTCGCTCCATTTGTTGCCATCAAATGGCATATATCTACAATTAAAATTAAAATTGACATTTCGGCGGCAAACGTTTATACTGTATTTTGTCTTATTATTTACTATATTATCATTTCATCTCAAATTGAGACTCAATCAAGATTAGGAGAAAAGCACATTCAAAAAATTTAAGAAACAAAATTTGTCATTAATACCGAAAGTTTTTTCGAGGCTTAACAAAAATTGTAGTTCATATGCTATTCATTAATCTTTCTCCTAATTTTATAATAATTAATGTGTCGATTGTAATACGTACTCAATAAACCTTACATCCAATCGAGTGTTTTTTGTTAAGTTAACAAAGTCGACAATTTCTTCTTCATTGAATCCTTTCATTACCACACAATTTAATTTTACAGAATCAAAATTCGCTTCTAAAGCAGTTTCGATTGATTTCATAACATTATTCCAACCTTTTCTTCGCGTAATAAACTCAAACTTTGCTGGAATTAATGTGTCCAAACTTATATTCACTGCATTTAAACCTAAATTGTTTTAAGTACATATCGTAAGTATTATCCAACATTAACAGTGTAATGACTTATAATTGAATGCACACCTGCTTGCTTTAGTGGCGCACATAATCTTTTCAAAACTATGCCATTAGTTGTGATTGCAATTGTTTTGAGTCCATGCTCTCGCAGTTCGGATAAATGTTGCACAATCTCGACGAGATCTTTTCGAATTAAAGGTTCGCCACCCGTTAATCTTATTTTATTGACTCCAAGACGCTTTACGAATAGAGTAGACAATACTTTTATTTCATCAGTACTTAATAGAAGTGGTTTAGCGGTGAGTTGTACGCCTTCTTCTGGCATACAGTATAGGCCTGTGCATTAGGTATCATTTTTACAAACAACAATCTAATCAATAAGTTATAAAATAACATACATCTTAAGTTACATCGTTCGGTCAGAGATATTCTCAGATAATTATGTTTTCGACCAAAAGTATCAAATAAATTTTCAATATTATGATTGTAGCGGCGAAATATCAAGTTTGACACACTTCTTGTTAAATTTATGCAATTTCTCATTCTTTATTTACTATAATAATAAGTAATACATATCAATTTTGTTAAAGTTTCACAAACATATATATATATATATATGTATTTAGGAATAAAATATTCTTCCACATTCTATAAAACACAAAGATAGGCCGCTCTAGATATACTTATTCTATGATAATAAATGACTATAAATATTTTTTAAATTAGAAGATCAAGTATATGTGCGGTAACTAAGTTAACAACAGTGCCTAACCTTGAGGTGTTAATGTTTTTAATAAAAAGTGGTGTTTAATTATAATTAGTAAACATCTATCATCGCGCAGATTCGTAATTATGAGTGGGTTAAAGTGCAGTTTAAGTGGTAAGCAGGTATTTTGTGATAAAACCGGATTATTTATTGTATCAGATCATAAGAATTGTTATATAAACAATTTAATATATTAATAACACACACTCGTGATAATAAACGCATGAGCTATTATTTTCGGACCTCTCCTTTGGGTCGAAAGAATAAGCGCGTTTGTGCATAATATTCTAAGAAAAATTATGTAATATCTAATTTTTTTTGCTTTTATTTTCTAAGTTTCTAAAGAATAAATTCTATATCACTTTTAAAATGGAAATGTTCTGTTGATTAAAAAAAGAATAATTTAGTTTCGCGAAGATATATCTAGAAACACCACGAAGAATGAAAAGTTGGCTAACATTTAAGCATGAATTGTTTATTGCATAGAAGTTTAATCTTACTGTTGTCCTTTAAAAACTGATAAACATTTATTATTGTTATTACAAATATAACAACTAAATCGAATAATTATCCTATTATTATTATAGTAAGTTAGTTATATTCAGATAAATTTATTTAATTAAAAAAATAATGCTTTTAACGATACCACCGATGCAGACGATCGTGAAAAAAGCACTAAACTGGATCCAATGTGAATGTTAACTGAATTATTGAACACTTACATCGTGTACTACAGCGTATATACAGAAATACTCTATTAACACAAATATAAGATAATAAAAAAACAATAAGACACGTATTTGTCTAATCATAATCACATTTTTATTAAATTATCAGTGAAGCTGCCATTTTAAGACTAACAGTAGCTCTCACATCAATAAGTGTTTACAGTATAAAAAGGAAAAAAGTTACAACTTTTATTAATTAATACAAATAATTGTCACCGGTTTATCGTAATGTGGGTCATACTGAAACCATCCCACAATCAGACTATAATTCATCACTTATTTAGTTCTGGGAATGCCAATAAAACATGTTAATCGTTAATCCTTTAGTTAATAAGTTTAAATATGTTAATTTCAATGATCGAACAATTAATTAACTCTTTTGTTTTGTACAATACAAACACCGGGAAATTAATTAACTTAAAAACCGAATAAACAGCTAATATTTAAATTGGATTACAATCTAATATTTAACCCGATCTTATTGTTAAAGGAATGAATAGTTTCTAAAATCCTTAATATCTCGTTATAAAAGGAGTTTAGGCAGTAATGCATAGTAATATAGAATACAATAATAACAGTTACGGTATAATATCCTGCAATAAAATTGCAAAATTACATTATTATTGAGCAAATATAGTATAAGCAGAGAAAGTTTTATTATTCTGTTTTTGCTTTATTAAATTAGATGATATTTAGTGTGGGATGGATAGCTTTTTGGCGTATGTGTGATATGGCTTACAATCTTTATCTCACCTCACCTACACTCACACTCACACTCACACACGCATACGTTAAGTGGCAATTATTTACGCCATTTATATACCTAACGCTATACTGTACAATAACAGTACTGAACAGCACTGTACTGTTACAGTACCGTTACTGTACTGCCAAATCAACAAATACGCATCTCATGTAGAAAATAATGTGATATACACTGAGATAGTTGTGTACAGTTAATAATGGCTGAATGTAACGTTCAAATTATCAAATTACGCAACTCTTCACACATACACAATAAGGTCGTGATTGCGGTTATGGTCGTATTTGATGTGTTTGTGGCGAATGGGCAAAAAAATCGCATATATTAGTCCTATAATAGTGACACATACTGTAAGACATAACACATTATTAGCACACACTGTTCTGTTCGTTATCAGTAATGGTTATCGTTATGTTATCGCTTGTTGTTGTCACCAATAAAGCACGTGTCACTAACTTTTGTATAGCATTTTAAAATCCCTAATAGTATATTGCATTGAAAGGTATTAGCAGTGATACTGTAACAGCAAATGAAGAACAAAATCCAATGTGTTGTTTCTGTTTTTAATTCCTAATTCCATTTCTAGAATGTTAAATGCAGTGTTGTTTTTTATCTTATTTCTTATTTACAGTATTTAATTATTTTTTTATTTTTATCGCTTATGACGGATCACCAATGCTTTTGCCTAAAGTAGTGGTACTGCCGTGATAAGAGAATTGTGTGAAGTAAGGCTGTTCCATCTCTTCTGTTACTGAATTAAGAGGTCCCAAATCAGGTGGCGTTAATTCCACTGACTCACCGGTAAATTCTTGGTCAAAATAACGCGTATCGGTATCGCTCGTCACCTGAGGTTTGAACGGTGGCGTAACCTTTCTTTCCAGCATTTCTTGCCAATTAATTCCTCGAAAAAATGGGTGATAAACGATTTCTTTTGCGTCCTCCGGTCCGCCACCGAGACGTTTAAGCGGATCTTTTATCAATAAGCCTTGAAGCAAATTCTTCGCCTCAGCGGATAATGTTTTTGGAAATTTAACTTCTTCTACAAGTATAAGCTCAAACAATATATCGTGATCGCGATTATAAAACGGTAGTCTTCCGCACATCATTTCGTACATAACAACTCCGAGACCCCACCAGTCGACAGCCCGTCCATAATGGGTGTCTTCTAAAACTTCGGGCGCGAGATATTCAGGTGTACCGCAAAATGTCTTTGTTGTGGCGCCAAAGTTAATATCCTCTTTACATAAACCAAAATCCGCTATCTTTATGTTCCCATCCTTATCTAAAAGCAAGTTTTCCAGCTAAAAAGACATATTTTATGCGTTATATTAAACAATTTTTTAACCCTTCGCAACATATTTAAAATTATAAGAAAACAGCTCTAAATTCAAAGTAAACATAAATGCGTTTTTACGTCATAGGCCTGTATTTATCATATAAAAAGAAACATGAAACGCATCTTAACTTAATGTTACGATATTTATTAGTAAAAAGACGTCATCGCGTTATCCTTATATGTTTCATCTAAATTTATCTCAAATTTGAACCAACAATGTCAATGAAACAAACAACTATCTACTTAAATAGAGTACACGAAAATTTGTTTTAACAAACAAGAGTGATCAACATCTTAAAAATGCATTAAGATATGCAATTAAGAGATAAAAAATATGTGTGTTATATGACAAGTTGAAAAATTGAAAAACAATGTGGGAGTTGCGAAACTGCAGCAGAAAAAAATATAGTAATATTAAACAGTTAAGTCATCCAAACTAAACATCTATATTTGTTGTGTTGATTCTGTAAACTGCCGTTCAAAATATTTTAATCACACTGTTTCTGTGACAATTAAAATTAAACTATAAAATAATATATTGTTGTGGAAAATTAATTTCGGTTTGAATACACAATTAAATAAGATTTTTTATAGACTAATTATTATTTGGAATGCAAATATTATAAAAGATAAGACTAGTAAAAAAATGAAGTTTGATAAATGTTAATTAAATTGTGCAAAAAATTAAACCTCTCTTAAATAATACTATAAAATTTGGAAAAATATAATTTACATTCTGATGGTTTCAGCAAAAAATTAAGCCTTTTTTTAAAAGAAAGGCGACCTCATTCCTCATTCCATTTTTTAAATAATTTTCAAGCTGTTAACGACTGAAATTTAATGAATATAAATATTTTTTGTTAATGTTTTATTAATAGTTTTAAGTAATACTAACAGGTATATAGACTTGTGTATCGTCACCATTACATTACACATACATTACAATTCTGGCAGTGAACCCCGAAAACTTTTGAATGTTTGCCACAACAGTTAGCGATAGTATAAAGAACTGAGAACTTCTATCAAAGAACGTTTCATTAAATTGTTTGAGCTCTGTTTATCAACTCAGAACATTAATTCATCATTTTTAATAAACAAGTGGAAAACCATATCTTAAGTGACACTACACTAACCAATATTACTTATTATTCAATTTTGAATAAAATATTTAAAAAATCTAAATATAAAAAGTTGTGATACAATAATAAAAAAGTAATTAAATTTATATAAATTTTATTATGTTTTGAATAAAGAATTAATTATAAAAAATTAATATTCTCGATGCCAACTTTAGCAGACACTAACCCAAATAATATTAAGTCATCAAATTTACTTTTAACTTATATTATTATTATTGAGATTAAGGCAGACATAGTTTAAGACAAATGCCCTCAAATCTATATTAGACACAAATTAAAATTGTTTTTCAGTCAGAATAACAGTTCTGTAGTGAAAAAAGAAATTCTTTGAAAGCAGTTTGAATTATAATTGCTTTTTTATGTGTGTCCTTCTTCGTCCCTCCAACAGTGAGGGGAGAGAAAGCGATACAAAGAAAATGGGGAATAATGCGTTTTAAAATCGACAAATGTTAAAAATAATTGGTTGGATGCTAATCGGTTGAGCTCAGTGTTAAAATTTATAGACGTTTAATGCTCGGTTAGAAACCAACTGATAATACAGTTTACTGCACAGTAAAACCTTTACATATTTGCATATGTCCTCGACTTTAAACGAATTTTAAATATATAGCAACAAAAAAACAAACAAAAAAATAAGTATAGGGTCTCGTAATTTAATGTGCAATAAATAAAAAAAACCTTATTATTTTGTAAGCGGTCATATTATTTTAAACGCAAAGTACGAAAGATAAGCTATAATTTAACTTACTTTAAGATCGCGATATATAATACCACGTGTGTGCAGATACTCGAGGGCCAGTAATATCTGTGCGCCATAGAAGCGCGTACGATCTTCGCTGAATATTCTGTCGCGTGATAAATGAAAAAACAATTCACCGCCATTGACATACTCCATCACAAAACACAAACGATCACCGGTTTGGAAGGAATACTTCAGAGACTAATATCATAAATAACAAGTAGTTTTATAAGTCAATGATCTATTTTAATCATTATTATTAATTACAATTAAAAATGGATGACAAGTATTGCGAAGAACTCTATTTTCGGTAAGAGTGTGCGCAACTTCGTCTTTAGCTATTATTGTCTCCTTTTTAAGAACTTTAATGGCATAGAGAAGACCAGTTCCCTTTTCGCGGCACAATATCACTTTACCAAATGTTCCCTTTCCGAGTACTTTGAGAAACTCAAAATCTTCTAATGTCTATTATCATAATTAAAGTAATAACAATAACAATATAGTAATTCAATAGTTAACTCACAATTTTACGTCCCTTCGAAGACGGACGCGTTGTGATGTGCAAAGTACTGCGCATTTGGTTTTGCGTGATGTCAAGCATTTCCACGTCTTGTCCGTCTTCCACAGCCAGTCTTCCCGACACTTTCGAGATAGCATCGCACCACTCATTCCTGTCTTTATCGTTGTCCACGTGAAACATTCGCTCTATTATTGTAGTACATTGAAGACCACGTATAATAAACGTGAATGGTTTTGGTCGATCCGTTTTCATTATTTGACAGCCGCGTACAGTAAAGTTGTTGAGCGGATCCGAAAAGCCGTGTTCAGGTTTATTCTTGAATCCAATGAGCTGTCCATCTTCGAACAGAATGAAGTAACGCGGTCTCCAGTTCTTTATATGTTCGCCTGAAATCATACAAATCATACAAAACTCATCCATTATTATACGCATTCTAAATATATTTAATTTAATTTCAAACCTCTTTTGGAAACCCATCCTTCTTTGACGAGACGTGATTGCGGCGGAGGTATCACTAGTTGAGAATACGGTAATGGATAGGAGATGTCCGATGAAGACATAGAACTGTAACCCATAGCACTGACTGTTGCGCTCATTGTTTACATTTCAAATAACACTCAAATCAAAAATATAACTTTAATTGTGTTTCATTAATAAGTGGCGAATATATTGTGATCAATGAAAGTGAACCACAAATCGTTCATTCAGTAGTATTCGATTCAATCAAATGTTGATCTATATATTCAAACAAATGCATATGAAATATGAGTGAACACACATTTTACACACTAATATATTACAATTTTTGAGAGTAAATATCGTATCGATGTATTCAATCAAAAATAAAATCAAAAACATAAAAAATAATAAGTGGAAAATTTTGACACACCTTTTGTCTATTGATAGTTGAAGCGAAAAATATATTATATATGTATATACAAATATATAAACTGTAATATATATATATTGTCACTCAAATAATGATTCAATAACTTATTATATTGATATCAAAATTGATTGGTTTTCACAAATTTTTGATTAAATACGTTGAATCTGATTAAAGTGCACCACATATAGAGTGGTCAATGAATTGTTATTGAATGGTTCACTGCAGACACAATACGCGTATATATTATAGTATAGCATATAGACATATAGA
>JAQIVF010000934.1:0-16839 GCA_034698365.1 Steganacarus magnus
CACAGGAAATAATTTTTCATTCAAGAATAGAGTTAGAAACTTATAGAATTTATAGTCTTTGAGAATGATTTTAGAATTATACTGTGTATTGTATAATAGATAATATAACATTTGTTTTTATGAAATTAGGAAATAAATAAATACTTAAAATTTATTTTTTTATTTTTCAACGTAACTCAACAAAACTTAATTGTTTGAGTTTGACATTTTCTTTAACCTTATTTGAATTTGTTTTATCAAACGTAATGTGAATTTAATAATTATAGTACAATCTTTGTCACGGAATCTTCGAATAAAAAATATTGCATATTTAATATTGTAATCAGTTATGGTCTTTCTTTTTTCAATGTTTTTTGCCTCTTAAAACATGCACCGTTAATAAACATTTTCTTATGACCATATAGTTTGTTTCGTGTAACTTAGCAACCATTCAAGAAACACAAAAAATAAACATTAGTGCCAAAGCACTCGCTACTTTTAAAAGAATAAATGCTACCGCCTTTTTTATTGTAAAAGCAACCGAAAATCACATATAAACATAAACAACAAAGTACTTTTCAAAAGAAATCACTTCTCATCGATTGAAAACTAGAAATATAACTTTCTATAACTTAAAAGCAATTGAATACACCTGAAACTTTACACTTTTGCGCTCTGAATTCTTGTTGATTAAAAACTAAAATATTTAAATAGCTTTTTATTTGTTTGAAACTGAGTTGAATTTGAAATGTTCGGCCGTAATAATACTTTCTGAAAGTTTATTTTGTAGCAAAAAAATACTAAACACTTTAAAAGTGCTTTATAATAAGCTTTTCGATAATGTGCTGCTCGTGCTCTACCTGTGCGTGTTTCACTGTATTTTTCGCGTCACTTATTCTATCAACGGTAATCATTAACTATTATTACGGCAATGATCTTCAACTCTATCTTAAAGATATTATTGATAACATTGACAAAAGCATAGAACAAAAGTTGAAAATTAAACTTTTTTGATAATATGAATGTTTTTCAGTTTACTTTTTTAAACAAAGAATTTTAATATTTATTATTATTATTATTATTACAATAATCTCGAATTGGAGCGAAAATAATTAGGTTTGTACAGCTAATGTAAATTTGATTTCATATTATCAAAAAATCATTGATATCTAAAAAAACCACTGAAAAAAATGAAATGTCTCTAAAATTTAATTATCTCTGCAAAAAATAGATGATTGGTGTGAGCTATTTAATTGTCAAATCAAACCAAATTGATAACTACATGGAGAAGAATTTTATACGCAAAATACTAGCATTGACCAATTTTTTCGGATCATACACCAAAGTATTGATATTTGAACAGCTGGCGGGAACAAAGACTGGAACAAAGACTGAAACAATGACTGGAACAAAGAAGAATAACGCGATACGTAAACCAGCGCGAAATGCGTCACAAAGCTCGAAACGTCCTCCAAATAGAGTGCGTCCTCTTCACGGACTCGGGTAGCAGTTTGTAATAATGAATACCGAATAACAATTTTAGTACAAATCTTCATTACATGTAATGTTATTTATATACAAAATATCAGTACAAATTTATCAATGTTCTCCATATTAGACTGCGAAATTTCTAAAATTTTCAGGCCCGAGCCCGACATCTGCCCGACAGGTTGAGGCCCGAGTCCGATAATTTTTTCATTTAAAAGCCCGGCCCGGTCCGATTCGATAAATTTTTCGGCAGCCCGCGGAGTCCGACAATTTTATTCTAGTTTTTATGTCTAAATTATTTAATTTACTTTGAATATACAATATTCAAGTGCTAAAATAAGTAAAATTAGAGTTATATCAACTTCTAGTTTTAAAAGAATGACTTATATATGTGGTATAGTCAAGAAAATTAAATACAATAAATTTTCCATAATTCAAAGTTTAAGCCCGACCCGGCCCGACATTTTTATTTTAAGGCCCGAACCCGGCCCGGCCCGACACAATTCGTCGGGGGCCCGCGGGGGCCCGACAAATCGGGGGCCCGTTTCGCAGTCTACTCCAATCAATATTAATACTTATTACATATTTAATTGATGTGTTTTGTGTTAATTTTAAGAAGTGCACCATTTATTAACCAACGCTTTTTTCATACAATAATTCCTTATAAAATTCTGAATCAGTTTTTATATAACTTTTATAAATTTTTATAAATTTACAATTTCCAAGCATTATTTTAATTGTTATTTAAGAATTTTTCAGAGATTTTGAAAAATTTATAATTGATAATGTTTTAAGAAATATTTAAGAATGCATTTAAAAATATTTCGTAAATAATTTCAACATTGCAATAAAAAAATGAATAAATTCAGTAAATAAATTTGACTTTTATTCTAATGTAACTTAAGTAGGCAACACTTTTGTTCGGTCTGGGTTTACATTTTACATTTACATCTTATGATAATCCAATTAAAATTATTAACAATCACTGTACTAGAAATAAAATTCTTATTTTTCATTTTAGAAAAGTTCTTTAATTAAATCAACACGGGTTGTTATGCAAAAATGTGGACGTTATCTAATAAATCTCAAACCTAATTTAATGATAAAATGTGCATTTAAACTTTTAAACATTATATTATTTGTGCATAAGTTTAAGAATTCAATAAAGGTTTTAATGGTCAATATTCAAGGTTCACTTCATTATTTATTGAATTTTTCATAAAGTTTCAATTTTTAAACCCTCGAAATATTCAATTTTTTGTGTGGTGATGGTAGATATTTAAATGTTTAATTTTTCCCGCGGGTTTCAAATTTCAAGTAGCTGTGACCACTTTGCTCAAACCTAATCATTATTACGCCGCATAATGAATTTAAATTTGAGTTTATTCCTAACGCCGAGTTTAGTGCTACAATTTTATACTAATTGATGACTATGTCTGTGTAAGACATTGAAATCAAATGAGCTTTCTAAATTTCAAATCGTCCAAAAATCTTCCGACGCTCATCTATTTTGAAGATTTTGAAATTACACAAGTGATAAATATATTTTTAAAAATATTTATGAAAATATTTATGAAAAATTCTAGTGTAAGTTTTTTCAATTTAATCGATAAACAAAATATTAATCTATCTTTTATTAGACCTACGAGATGACATGTTTGCTTTAACAATGATCAAATCAGCTTTATTTAATTTAGTTATTAAAAATAACTAAGTAATCAAAATAAGCTCACTTTCATAAGTACTTTAAATAAGATTGTTAAGCTATAAAGATTTTATCCTAGGATTTTAATTTTTTGAAATAAAAAGTCGAGAAAAAAATTAAAAATTTTCTTTTTCATTTTCAATGTTAATAATAACTGTTGTTCAATGTGTTCAATCTTAAAACTTTTCTGGTTATGTGTTAAAATATTCTTAGAAAACAGAAACAAAAGACTATTATTAAAAACTTTCAAAAGAAATAATATTACTGTCATTTTATATTTATTATAATTTGGTTAAGAGTGGCAACCACTGTATTTTCCTTTCGGTACCTCTCACTGCCAGTAATTCACTGAATGATAATCACGTGCAGTAAACGTTACACAAGAAAACATCTCTTGCATAACATACAGCAACAGAAAGAAATCATCACTACAGCAATATACTGTGACTCAACTTTGTAGTCAAAACAAATGATACCCGAGAAACAGAAGCTCGTTTGCACGATAAATAAGAAATAAAATAAAAGTTACTCAAACTACTGTATTCTACTGTATCCGATAGACAAATGATAGCAAATAAAAATTAATAAAATTTATTCATTTCTCTAGAAACAGTCACAGTTAGAAAGAGAAAGTCAGATGAATGAGTCATTAAGAAAAATTAGGCATGAAATGTTGTTGGAGAAAAAAATGAGATCAATTGTTTAGAGTCGTCGTAGTAGTCGTAACCTTATTCCGATTACGTAGTGTTGCACTATGTTTCGGTCTCGTGTGTTATGGTTGTTAGCGAAGGTTTCCGTTGTTTTTAAGCCAAACATACATTGTGTAGAAACTGAAAAAAATTCTTGGAAACTTAAATCGATAGCCGCTCCACGATTGCAGCAGTGCTATCGAATCTATCTAACTGTGCGCGTTAGTCAAGTGTTTCCGTTTGAATCACCACCACCGACGACATTCCACGCATACTATTTTTTAAATTAACTTTTAAAAACTCCACACAACCTATTATTACTATTGCACAGACTTGTATACATACTTATTATTATTTAAGGTAAGCAATGAGGTAATAGATATATATTAGACTAATTATGTGTTGTCTCATTCGTACGTGTATTTGTGTGTACAGTTTAGTTAAATGCGAGTTAATATGTTTTTTGCAGTGTCTTTACAGACATCATTGTTCTGCGATAATTTTTCCCCTTATTTTTTCAAACGAAATGCATCGAAGTGTACACTTCTGGGATAATGTTCATTAATATTTATGAAAAAAACTATTATTATTATTATTATGTAAAGTACTATTCTGTGAATGAATCAGAAATTTATTTCTGGTTTGCAAAACAAAAATTTAGGATGAATTTTTTAAACACTGTCGAGAGCAGCTATTTTTACCTTTCCGTTGAGTTTCACACCTTTTGAGAACAGCTTTTATGATAATTATTAATTTATTTTTTCGAAGAATCCGAGACCAATTACTTTGTAAAGTGTCATCGAGTGTGACATTTACTTTTTAAGGATAATCTCTTTAAATATATTATGCGTGTATTTATTTTCTTTTTATACTGAAACAACGTTCACCATAACGCACACTATTTACGGATTTTCGCAGTCAATTTTCTGATTAACCGCCTATTTTTGAATCGGCTTTGTTTATTTATTTTGCTTATTTATAGCAAGAAAATTCTATTAAATTTAAACCAGTGTTAAACAGCATTATAGCGTTTGAGTAACATACTATTAATACCCAATTTAATCATAACACTGTGTTGGCATTACTGTAATATATTTTTTTGTTCGGTGTATACTGCCCTCTCATATTTATTACATTGTTTATACAGCCGACATTATTATTATAACTATATTATTCTATGCGCTTATTATAATGTTAAACAATTATGAATAATGTATCTAAGAATAGAATGAAAAAAAATAATATTCGGTGAAGGTTAAACTCATTATTACAGTGTGTGTGTTTTAAGGCACACACACATACACACACCGATATTTTTTCTTAAAGATCATATCTATTTATATGATTGCCGTCGGGTTAAAACAGAGGGAAAAAATATCCATTATTAAAAGGAAATTCTATTCTTATGAGTCAATGGGAAGCTAACACACACACCACACACACAAAGAAATTTAATCAAATTATCAGATCTAGAAAAATAAAATAATATAAAGATTAATCACACATTTTTTCTCTCACTAGTAGTAGTAGTATTGAGTTAATTTTTTTCTTCAACTTTATTGGTGAAAAAATATAAAAATGTTCGTTACCATAACGATTTAGATTGCAAATTTATGTAAATAATAAACACATGTATCACAGGTATGTGTGCAATAACTAGGTATATAATTTATTATTATCATCATTACCGGTTTACATTTTTTTCTCCCCCTTTCTCCACTATTAACACACACAAACACAAAGCATTAGTTATTTTCTGTATTTTTTTAAAAAGTATTTTTGTTTTCTTTTTTTCCACTAATCACAAGTGTGTGACCCATTAAAAATACTTAGATAAGTGGTTTCACTTACGAATACAATATCTAATTTGTTTCATTGTTGTCTTACCTAAATATCTATTTTGGGTCATTAAACTAATCTTTCTCTTTTCTTGCACTCGAAACCTTGGAGAAGATAAATGTGATATAAAAAATACTATACATTACATGTGCGCCCTTTACTCTCGTCAGATGCACAGAAAAAAATAGTTACGGATGTAAAAACTTCATTGCTATTTTTAGAGATATTTTTTTATATTATTTACAAATATTTTTTGAGTATTACAGAATTTTAAAGTGACGTTTTATTAATGTGTTTTCACTCATAAAATTCTTTTACCCAGAATGGCAACAATACTCTAGTATTTGCTTAATAAGTTTAGCGTTAAATTTATTTTCTATTAATAAACATAATATTAATTGTTTAAACAAAACAAAAAAACAGTAAATATTGAACCCATATTAACTCAATATTATTAAGCGCAGATCCCTTTTAGCCCACTCAAAAAAATTATATAACCAAAACAATAGTAAATTCCGTACACTTTTGTTCTCTGGGTTTTTCATTAATTATTCAAATAACAATAAGCACACATTAACTGTAGACTGTATTCAAATAATAATGGTAACAATAATAATATTGATGAATAATGATGGGTAGAATTCGATACATAGTTTCTAAGTCAACATCTAAATACAAAAAATTAATAACTATATTTAGCCGAAAAAATAATGATAAAAAATTTGAGATCTCGTGTAATATGAATATAATGCCTATTGTGTGCACAGAATATTCTTGAGTGTCGATTTTCTCGATTGGTCGAATGCAAGAATTCTTTGCCATTCAATGTTGACATTATCTCAGTTTTGCGTTTAGTGTACACTTGTGTAATCAAGAGTCTATACAAAAATTGCTACTCGACATTAGTCGACTAAACTGCCCACGCTTTTTAAGCTTTGGTAATTTTTTCGCCTCTTTTTTCGTTTGTCTATCTATCAGATGAGTGAATCCGATAACAGAAAAACGCAACTCTTTTTTCTCATTGTTTGTGTTGCATCATTATTGCAACTAACAAAAGTATGCGAGAGAAAGTGAAAGCGGCGTCACCACCCATTATCAAATACACACAAAAATCCAGATCCGTATTTACAGTATAGCCATATATATATAGTGTATCGAACAAAACAAAACAAAAAAATAACTTTTTTCTATTTGTAAGTGACGTAAGTCGGGCTGTCTTATACTTTTTTCCACATAACATAACACAAACCACTAAAAATAATAATAGTAGCAGTATTAGTAGTAATTAAATTTATTTATAAAAAAGGTGCGGGAAGTATAAACGGGTTTTTATTGGTGTGATGATGATAATAATAATCGACGCGCAACTTTTTTAAACAAGTCTATACAAAATAAACGCTATTTTTCGCTCTCTCGGAAGTCTAATTTCCTATTGATATGACGCGTCTAGCGATGAAAGTTGTGTAACTTACACTTTTTTCCCCAAATAATAATAATAATAATACAGTACATACAAATAATAATAATCGTAAACGCAAAAACACACATATACACACTAACTATTGCACACAAATTGTGTGTGTTTTCATAACATAATGCGTAAGCTAAAGCAACATTTCGTATCGGCATCGGCGTCACATTACACATCAACATTGTTATATACTAATTCATTCCCATTTCTCCTCCCCTGCCCGATACCTCCCACACACTATCACGCTCTCTCGCTCTTTCACTCTCTCGCATCTCAAACTTTTTTGCGGGGAATTTTCGAAAACTATATAAAAACTGAAGCGCAAAAAATTTTATTTCTCATATGCCGGTTATTCCTCGAGTGGTGTGGTGTGTGTGCGCGCTCTGTGTAATTGATCTTATGATCTTGACAATGATTTACCTTATCATCGACTGATAAGCTTATCTCTCGTACTTTCCATTTTACAAGTGAATGAGAAAAAAAGTTTTATTATTACTACTACTATTTATTTTTTTCATTACCGTTATCGTTGACCAAAGCGGGCACAGCAAAAACAATTATTTTTTTCAATAATTGGTTTTTGTGTCCCCACCGAGAATAATGTGTTACTACGCGTCAAGCTTTATAGAAGCTGGTGCCTTATTATATCTTTCAATGTCCAAGTGTCATCAACTAATCACTTTTACTAGTCATCACTCTTGTCCAATATTTATTATGTCATATAGTATGTCAATCTATTTAATGAAAATAATAAAATTTTTAATAATTATTAAGTGGTTAATAATCACTTGTGATTTCATTTATTATTATTTCACTAATTTAAAAAAAAACTTTTATGAATCTGATAAAAATAATTTATTTTCTTCTCTAAATTAGAAAAAAAGTTATCTCATCATAATTTACTTTTTACATCGACATTATTAATACTACTACTATTTACAAATATCGCGATGGCATCGCCACTACGCAGTGGTTCGCCAAAACACCGTGAATCTTCATCACCAAATAGATCTCCACCGTCATCGGCGGTATCTCGTCGAGCATCATCGCCAAAGTGGATCAATCCGTGCCATTTGCCAGCGCATCCCATCGACGCCGAAAAAGAGTTCGCCGATGCACCTGATTTGCCGATCGAGGAACTGTTTCATAATGTTATCAGTAGAGCTAAAGTGGCCCGAAATCACGCGCGACAAGTGAAAGAAGCTTTTGTAAGTGAAAGTGAATTTTTTAAAAAGTTTTAAAAGTTTTCCAATAGATTATTTTTTTTGTTTTATTTTTTTTCGATAAAAAAAGCCAGACAACAATTATCTATCAGTCCGTGATTTTGACATTTGAAACACTTTCATAGACTTCTAAATTTTAATTTTTTTATTTGACGGTCTATTGTTTTTTTAATATAATAATAATTATTATAATACTAATGTCGCTTCAAATTTTGATTCATCCATCATAATTTAATATCCTTTTTACTCTGTCTCCTGCACTCTCTTTCCTCTTTCAATGTGTCGTTCGTTATCTCTATCTGTTACAGTGATGTTAGGGTATGTGTGTGTGTGTATGTAATGCGTTGCCACTCAATTGACTATTGACATGCAGGATATTATGTTTTCATGCGATAGCACTTTTATTTGTTTCTTCTGTGCTGTGTATGTATGCAAGTGTGTGTGTACTATGATGTTGTTGGCGATGCGTTACTCAGATATTATTCTAGATCCGTGTCAGAAGAGTTGCGATTTTTTAGTAAATACGTAAGAATAGTGTAAAATTGTTTTTTTTAAAGCAAAATAGTTATTTATATTTTAACTGTGATTTGTTTTAATAAATCTATGAAATTGTTAAAAAAATTCTTGATCTTTGATTAAATATAGCCATATTTGTTTTTAAAGAATGTACTCAGAATTTTAATTGAAAATATTTCATTTTTTATTTCTTAAAAGTTGCATCAGAATTTCTCTTACTTTTACGGCGTGAAACAATAGTTACATAATTATAATTTTATTATTATAAAAGATTCAAAGTAGTTGTAACGTATATTTTACGTTTATACACGGTATGCAACTTAATGCACATGCAATAGGCATACGCAATGATTAATTCACTAGTTATGCCTAGACAATAAAAATTTGTTAACTCACTTCAGGTAATCTTTAAAGATGCTCGTGATTTTTGTTTGATTGATGTATGGTGTACTGTACTGTGCTTTACGCTGTAAGGAATTTCAATTCGCTGTGCATTAGGGTTCAAAACGTATTAAAGCTGTCATTATTATTGTGTCAATATTGTAAGATAGAGAAAAAAACAGCACATGACACGTTGGAACAGCAATTTAATCGTCTGTATTTAAATGTCAAACTTGAGCAAATAAATTAAATGGCAGGTCTGAATGCTTTCTATTATATTAAATACCCTCACGAGACTTTCTGCCCCGATATATATTTATTACGTCAACAAAGTCTATTTCGTATTTTTGATAGTAAATATTCTCGTATCAAATGTGAATATTGCTGATCGCGTCGGTTTTTTGGTCGATAAATTTTTTCTATTTTCGACGTGTTTAATCGCTTAATGAACGTCATGACTCAGATTTAATTGAATCTTATGGCTTCAATCAATAAAAAATACTATTTTCTTTTCTCATGTGTTTATCGTTGACTTTTGCAATTATATTTATTGAACCCATCATTAGTGGGAATTTGGGACTTAAGTGGGAAAAGGATGAGACAGTATGATACGGGATGAGACAGGATGAGAGAGAGAGAGAGAGAGAGAGAACTATAATATCTTATGAACCTAAAGGATGTATAGATTTATTTCCGGTGAAAAAGTAAAAAAATATGTTAATCTAAATTTAGCGCTTCAATAATGGAAATAAGCATTTTATTTTTCCGTTCATGCGAGCAAAATTTTGGTATTTAATAAATTCCCAAGTTTTAAACTTATATAATAAAATTTTGTTTTACTTTTATTCATTTTATAAAATTTATTTTGGTTCGATTTCAATTTTTTACAGTAAATTCTATTGTAATTCTAACTTTGCTTTTATAATTCTAACTTAACTTTGCTTAAGTTTCCACATTTTTCATAGATAATGCCTAATAAATTTTTTTAATTAAAGAACTTTAAGTTTTACTTAGCGTCGGGCAACAAGTAATCTTATTGAGAACAAGATTTAAAGAATAATTTAGAAGTTATTATTTAAAATTATAAGTGAGTGACACTTCTTGGGTGACGTGAGTTGTTGTTGATATGGTGATACTTTAAATTTTAATACGAGCATCGATAGAAACTTTTTTAAACTTTAATTTTTTTTCTTTTTAGAATAATTTAGAAAACGTTGCAGGATTGCTGTAATGTGTGATATATGCCGCTTAATCACTTTTAATTCAAACTATAATAATTAGTAACAGATTTTTTTATTACAAAATCATGTGAATATTTCTAATTAAGGAAATTAACAGTTAACTTTAATAAACTTTATCAAAACTTTTACGACAGCTTTATTTTATTTTAAAATTGTATTTTGGAACTTGCGGTGATCACTGTCACCATCATCATCATCAGGACATATTAAACTGTTAGCTTTAATATTATCGGTTTAATTTCCTCCGGTATAATTATATTTTAACGAGAAAATAAATTATTATTGTTAAAATAATAAATGAATGAATTGAGTTCTATTGCGGAGAGAAGTAATAAAACTTCGGTAAAACTCTACGAAAACAATTAAACTATATTTAGTTCAATTAAACTTTTATTCGCTCAAATTTATAATTTTCCGAATTAATCTTCTAAACCTACACCAGAAAATTTAAAACAATTAAATTTTTTTCCTAAGCTTTTATTAACCTAAATTACTAATCGACTAATAAAAAAGACAGAAAGATGTAATATATGAAATAAAAATTGCACAATTTCCAGGCAATGTCCTGTTGCGATATTTATTATCGCGAGTTACTTTTTATAACTCATTTCTAATTTAAATACATAGATAAACACTATTTTAATGTGGATACACACTGACTGTGAAGTTTCACATCTGAACGCGACACGAAATCTGATTTAAATATAAAGCTCCAAAGTCTAAGTAAATGAAACAAGAATGTCAAATGCCACCGAGTATATTAACTTATAGTTTAGCGCCCACATCATCACTATTGCATGCAAGTAACGCACAAATAAACAAAATCCACTTTTTGTGTCTTTATTGAAAAATAACTTGTTATGCAAATTTTTCTTTGTTTTCATAATGGGATTATAAAATTTTTTGATATTAATCTGGTTACTTTAGAAAAATAGCCTAGGAAATTGATTCTAAGTCACTTTCATAAGCGAATACACGCGTGTGTTATTTTAAATCTCTCTCTACTCACACACTCGCTCTCTCCATCTCTCCTATATATTCTTTAAACAGATTCACTTAAACTGTTTTTTTGCCGAAACTAGCACACAATAATCATAGCAACAAGTTATACCACTTTAACAATAATAGACATATCACTGTCGTATATTTGATAACTTTATATAATCCCCTCTTCTCTTTATCACAATGCATTTTCCGCGCTGTTCATGTACACTGATAAATCACTCTATAGTTATTATGTTGTGACGCTCGAGTATCATTTTAAAAGACCACTTTCGGTTGTGTTTTATGTGTTTTCTCGCGTGTGTTTGTGTGTATTTGTTGATACACTGACAATACGATTAACTGGGTTTTTCACCTACGCTTCAAACTAAAAAAACACACAGAAAGAAGTACATCGTGAGAAAATTCAATTCAATGGCGTTGCGATACTTTGAAATAAAAAATAAAATAAAATTCACGTAAAAAATTTCCCTCTGACATTGCCTTACACAAGTTTGTAATGTTATTCATACTACATTTCTATAAATAAGTCTATTGAGTGTTTATCAGATTAACTGAATAAATCAAAAACTATTTTTTCTATAAAAAATCCATTAAGCCTATCGAATGAAATGCCACAACGAATTATATAATGCTAAACAAAAATATTTTTCTGATTTTTCAATCTGCTTCGTTTAGAGAACTAATTTTTCCAGTATCAAAAATTTGAAACTATGATTTTTTTTGCGGGGTGAAGAGAAATAAAATTCACAACAATACAAATTAGGAACTTGAATGATAAGATGATTTTTGATCGGAAAATCTCTTCATATTACATCAACTTACATAAATTCAAGCCTACGCTAATAAATTTTTATTGACTTTTAAATTGACTTCTTTATACTTGACTTTTTATTCTCCTCTACAACTACGACTACTACTACTAGCATACATACAACTCGTAAAACTTTATGCACATAATTATAATAATCAATTAATGGGTTAATATATTAGTAAACTAATGCATAGTCGGAAAATCCTTCAAACGATTAGAAAAAGCAAATTCTCCCGATGACTCAATCTTATGAAATATCCATTAGAAATGGATATTGCCGTTGATATGTCAAAACTTTAACGCGCTGTTAGGCGATCGATAATTTCTTAGAGTTAGCGCGCAAACAACGCAAGAACAACACACACACAATTTTAATGCAACTGTCATTGCCATTAATGGGGCAAATGTAGCGTATTATTACGCAATTGTTCTCAGTTAGCGACTACTACTCGTAACATTATTAATATTAGTCTCGCGGCGCAATAATAATTAGTTAAAATATTTTTTTCTTCGTAAATTATAATATACATTCTTTGAATAAACAGCGAAACTAAAAACTTTTCATTTAAGCAACGATTTCATTAATGATTTTAATCTAATGAAAATACTGCCCAATGGGAAAAGGTTAAGTGGGCGAGTAAATCGGATTGGTTGTCGAAATCTCGGATATATTGACCTCACTTATGATTTTGTTTAGTCGGGGAAACCTTGAAAATTTAATTAAAAAATTTATGAGTAATAACATAATAATCTAAATATTAATCACTTAAGTTTAACTTAAGTTAACTGTATTATATGATTTGAAACTTGAAGCGATGTTAGCTTTCCAATTGTTATTTCAGTCATTTTTAATAATGAAACTTTTGAAAAAGGCTCATATAAATAATTTAGAATTTTTATTTGCGGTTAACTTAAATTTTAAAATAATATTCCATTAATCTAATTGAAAACTATAAAGCAAAAAAAATATATATCATTAGCAAAAAAACAATCAAATTTGATTAATAGCGTTTTTTATCTCTTTCCACAGCTGAGCAGTACTTTCAGTGATCCGGACTTCGAGAATAGCATGAAATGGCAGAGAGAAGAATGGCTTCCAGAAATACCAGAGATTTCGGAGGAAACCTTCAAAGAATTCTCAGTAAGTCAAAACGATTAGTGATCTCATCGCAAGTCTTTGCCGCACAGACTAGTCTATAATATAATCTATATTCATTTTTTATTCTTTACTCATCATGGTTTCTGCACTGAGTGTGGGTGTAATGGCATTCCTTTATTGTCAAAACAATAGAGTAAAAATTTTTCTCTTTTAGTCCATTCATATAATGACTAGAACTTTTTTCGGAAAATAATACAAAAAAAAAGAAATTCTAAAAATATTTTAAATGGAATATCACCCATTATTATAAAATAAGACAGCAACATTCATAATAGAGCTCAGAATTTAGAACAATATCTTATATTGTTAGGTTCATGAAAATGGTTTAAATAATTGTTACTCATATTAATATTCTAACGTGACGACTAATTAGACTATCAAGTTGTAACTTGTATGTTATAAAAAATTAAAAAATATTAAGTGAATGATAGACTTCTTGGACAAATCCATAAGTGAGCTTTCTCTATAGATAGTGAGCTAAAAAAATCTTTAATAAAAATTAGTCTATATTAAGTAATAAAATTTTTAAAAATCAAAAATATTTTATTATTTTTTTCAAAATTACTAACATTGAAATTATTTTGTCGCACTCACAGGCTAAGGAAGCATTCATAACAGCATACGAATTCATGCAATACTTCGCTGTAGGCATCGAGCAGATACTGATCGATCGGGTGCTTCACGAGGGAACACTGACCAAGCAGTTCACTGACACCGAGTTTCACCTGTTCCAGCTACTGTGCGAAATTCAGCTGGGAATGCATTTGCAGGGATTTAAACCGAACGACGACGTGATGCGTGACGTGATGTCGCACGAGTACCGTGACATAGCAGAATCGTCCCGACGAAACGCGCGCGACTATCGTATACTAAGAGATTACATAGCGGCCACCAATTTTATAGCCCGTCTGTTCTCCTATCACAAGGCGAAACTTAATTCATAAACTAACCATGAGTGACACAAGACTGGAAATACTGGCAAAATGAGAGAAAAGATTTGAATTATTAATTTATTTTCATCTTAAAACTACGCGTAAATTATATTTTAAATGAATGATATATTTTTTTCAAAAATGCGATCTGTGATGCTTTAAAAAAATATTGTGAAAAATTATATATTTTAAATTATTTATTATTTATTTTTTAAAGCAAAAAATATTTGTTTTTAATGATATTGTTGTTTTTTGTTGTTGTTAATGTTTATTTTTATGTTAATTGTTTTTTACCCACGCAATTGTTAAACGAAAAGAATACACACACAAACACACATTTAATTTATTAACCATAATTAGAATTATTCAAGTTTTTAACTTTAAACACACGCATACTTACCTTACAGTATATACATGTATATTTAATATATAATTACACACAGAGAGTGACACACACTTTAGTGCAAGAATTAGTTATTAAATCAATTATTTTTCTAAATATTACTATAATATGATAATACTGTTGCTTATTTGATATTATGACTAGCAATAATATATAAATATATTATATATATATTGTTACTGCCTATTATTGGGTCATAGATTCTATTATTCTTGCGGACTATAGTATGCATTACAATCATATGCATTCATTTTAAATATGAACACATAATTAGCATTTATTTATTGAGCATATTTTTTTCTAATTAATTTATACGTTCAAAACATAAATTTTTATTTATTATTAATTTATTTTCTTAAAACATGTTTTTCTTTTAATTTATAATTATTGTTGTAAATTGTTGTTTTTTATTTATAAAAGATTAGTATTTTTTATTTAATTTAACAAACTTGTAATTCTCGAAATCAATTCTTATTTTTAATTTATAAAATTCTCTCTACAATTTTTTATTGTTGTTTTGATTACCAAACAATTAAATTTTGTTGTTCACTTTTTGTTTTTTATTAAATACTAAACGAGTCTTTACAATAAGTTACAGGTATATTCCTATGTATGTTTGATACTACTGTAGTATTAAATATTTCACCCGAAATACAAAAAACCAAAAAAGATTGCATTTATTTTTCAATGCAAGTGTACAGTGCTTTCTTGAATTTTTACAGAAAAAATAATTTAACATTACAACAGATGAATTCCCTTTAAAACTGGCAAACACACCCAAAACTAAATTGCACAGTATTTTTCTGTATAAAAAGTTAGGAACACTGTCACACAACCTTCGCACAAATTATTATTATTATTATTATTATTGCTATATTGTGTTGTTTAACAGTAAAAACGTGCAATTAGTTTACCCGTTAGTAATACAATACAGTTCACACATCACCGATTAAAGTGAAAAACTTATATTAAATTTTATGTCTAGCCATCAACAGTATGTAATTAATGTTTTGTTTTCATTAATTAGTATTATGTGTATATACTGTATACGACCCAATCATTTATGTGTCCGAACTCATGTTTAATAACAATGATGACTACACTGGAAACACTCTGTCTTTATTAAGTATTCTACAATAAAAGTAGATTCTTAGAAAAGATGTGTCATTGATAATAAAAAACGACCCACAAAACTAATGACAATAGGAAATCGAGATTAAATTCGAAATAAATTCAATTCCCTGAGTGAATGCTCTAATTATGTTATGATTTATGAGTGTGTTTTAGAGAAAAACTAATGATAATTCGAGTTGAAAAGTAGTGTGTGAAGTATTGTAGCTATTATAGTAGTTATAGTAGTTATAATGTAACAATTTATTGTAATCATTGCTGAATCGCTAGATTTTTGATATAATTAAAAAAATTAAAGACGCGGTTAATAAAACAATTCTCAAACAAAATATAGTTTAAAAACAATACTTAAATATTAATCCCGATTTAGGTTTGAGGTTTTAGATTTAATAAATTTTTAAAAATATTTAACAAAATATCTCACAACTTACAGACAAATAAGTATGAGTTAGAATTACAACAAATCTAGATCCAGAATCTGAACCCCAGTTTAGGAGTTAAGCGTAAGGTCAGAATTTTATGGTCGAATTTGGGTAATATTTTTCAACCTTATCCGAGGTTAAGGATCTGTTAATTTCTAAACCAAAACCATGTAATTATTTATTTTGTTAATAGATGAAATACTAAAAAATTATTTGCAAATTTGATATTTATTATTAGCAATTGATTTTATAATTATAAAATTTTATATTCTTTTTTAAATTTAATTTTCCTTAATAGAAATTAAAATTACTTATTCATAATGTTTGCCTAATGTAAAAGTGCAAATAAAGTTAAAAAAAATACTAATTTTCTGGCTTTTAAATAGATATATATTATTCTGGGGTGTGTGCTGCGTGAAACACTAGGTTGGTGGCCGCTCGGGG
>JAQIVF010000935.1:0-16826 GCA_034698365.1 Steganacarus magnus
AAACTCAAACCAAACCAATCCATTTAAAAAACCATTGGTTTAATCCATGGGTAACCAAAACCATGAACACCTTTACTTTAAATTCTAATTAAAGAAATTGTTTACACAAATGATACGAAACTGATAGACATACGAGTTATTGACGATATTGTTTGTATTTCAAGGTTAGAGAATGATTGCTAAACTTTAGAAATAAATTTACGCGTTAATATCGAAAAAAATTTTTGTCTCAGGTTTGTTGTTTTAATATTTTAATAATAAACCACGTTTAGCAGTCACCGCTATTCCCGCTTGTTTTTAGTGCAGAAAATTACCGTTAATTATTTTTATGATTTTGAAATTAATTCGCTATTTCTTAAGTTCTGAAAATGACACCTTTTTATAATAGTTTTTTTCCGATAACATTTATACGGAGGTATGTTACCAGTTAGGCAATAAAAAAGTAAAATATACTATATGTTAGAATAATTATATTGCATTGATTGTATAACCAGAAATAAGATAATTTTATAGAATCAAATTATTTTAATTTTTATTGGAAAAAAAGACATTTTGAAAAACAAAACAAATTCAAAAATTACTAAAAATGACAATTGTTGTAAAATTGTTAAGTCAGTAAAAAAATATCAAAGTTTTAATTATGAAACAATATTGTTGTTTAAAATTTAGCATTTATTAAACAAAAAATTATTTGGATAAAATTAAAAATAACTAATGACAGAAAAAATTCAACAATAAAAAAGCTGTTTAAAAACCAGTTTAAACCGGTTTAAACCGGTTTTAAACAGGATTAGTGGCATAATATTTTCAATTTTAATTTTAAACAATATTAAAAATCACTTAAAATTTTTAAATAGTTTAAAATTTTTTTATTGGTTTTTTTTACCTTAAAAAACTTTGTTCACTTTGGAATAACTTTTAAAAAGTTATACTAAAAAGTTATTTTACATTTTTATTTTAAATTTTTCATTCTAATTTAAATTTTATTATTTAAAGATTATCAATATGTTATGTTAGTGGAGTCAAATTAAGGAAAATAAAAATACAAGACTTGAAATGAAATTGAAAAATATTATTCTTTAATCGGATTTTGATACAGATTAAGCTTAAAATCTACTGATACTATAAATTTTTAATGCATTTAAATTTATGAAGCTTTAAACACAACTCATTACAAGTATAAAAGAAAACTTTGTTAAACCAAACACTTTGATGACCAAATTAAGTTATCTTTTTTCAAGAATAACTAATTTTTGCGAGCAGAGTATGGTTTAGATAAGGTTAAACTAATTACTGAATTACTTTTCATAACTACTGTTATAGTAAGTCTCACGCTATTTCCAACGATTGTTTATTAATTCCTATTATAATTAAATATCAAATTACTATATCAATTAGCGAATATGAAAACTTTAGAGCGTATGCTTATATGAAATGAAGTGCACACTACTAGTCATGCGCAGTGCGTTGTATGCCAAAGCGTGCAAATCATCACTTAATACGGTATATGATAGATATGTTCTAATTTATTGATTGAATCGTATTAACCACAACAAACAACAAAACCATACAATGATCATACAATCAAATGCAAGCACAGCTGATATTATCAAAAATCTGAATGTCTATTTGCAAAGCAATTCGTTTAACGACAGACAACTAATTTTCGGTGTACTCACCAAATATGTGTCCGAAAAAACAGTCGAAGGTTTGTTGTTAACACATTTCGAGAAAAAAACATTATCGCTTAACTTGTATTTAAAACCTATTTTAAACAGAGGCAACAATTCGTGGCTTATTTAAAGTACTAGTACTCACTTTTCCGCGATATTACGACTCGAAATCGCGATCACTGGTGAAGAAATTTGTTTCACTTCTCATAAATCGTTATCCGACCGAAAGCAGCAAATATTTGACGATTTGCGCGCATAATTATCTGCTATCGTTTCCGCAAATCAATTCGAATAAGTCAATAGCCAGAGTCAGTTTGTCTGCATTTAATTTGATAGTTGCGGTTAAGTGGAGTGCTATCGATGACACCACTAAAGCGAAACTCGTCGAGTGTCACGCCTTTTTGGTCACAATTATTACCGGTTCGAGGAATGCGTCGCTAATTAGTAAGTCGTTTAAGAAACTAAAGATTTATTGGAAATCGATTGATATCGAGGATTATTTTGCCGCATTATCTAAACTGA
Organism: Steganacarus magnus; assembly: GCA_034698365.1. Lineage (NCBI taxonomy): Eukaryota > Metazoa > Arthropoda > Arachnida > Sarcoptiformes > Steganacaridae > Steganacarus > Steganacarus magnus. The sequence continues at coordinate 2,196 of JAQIVF010000935.1, forward strand.
GCGCTAATAGTGACCAAACTTTTGCTCTTCAGTACACTATTCTCTGGGATTGTCTTATTAAGTATTGTTCGGAAATTAAATTAACGGACTTAATAACTAAACATAAGTCAGTTTACATCGATCTGTTTATTAAACATATCATCGGTTGTAAAACTAAACTGCCGGACGATTTGATAAATATCGGCTTTAAATGCATACTAAAGCAAATAACTCACGAAGATTTTCCGAATCTAATACTGCCATCGCTGCAGAAATCGGTTTTACGCAACTGTGAAGTTGTGCTAAACTTGGTTCGAGTTATACTAAAGGAGTTGTCGCTCGACTTAAGCCCGTATGCGTTAACTATCGGCAAACTTCTCGCATCGCAATTGCATTCAAAGGATATTACGCTGAGAAATGAAGCGATATCTGCCACTAAGAATTTGGTGGAACAGTGCTCGAACTCGTCGGCGATCGAAGATTTAATTAAACATTATTTCGGTGTACTAAATGGTAGCGAAGGAAAGTTAACGGTCGCAGCGCAGAGATATGGCGTATTGAGTGGTATCGGAGCCATCAGTTATCACGCGGTCAGCGGTGAAGCTCACGCTTTAAGCGAATCGGCTGTCGAGCTATTTGTTAATATTCTTAAGCAAGAGGTACACGAAGCGACGATACTTCACATGACCTCACAAATGCAGTTGTGGTGCGCCCGTCTATCCAACGAAATACCAAAAATATTAATGGATTGGTTTAAATCGTTGCAACCATTGAAAACTACCACTTCTTATATTAAATGTGCATATATTTCATGCCTAAATTCGGCGTTTAAGCAGAATATATCTGACACTCAGGCCAATGAAATTCTGAGTATATTAAGTAGTTCTGCGCAAAAGTCAACCACAGCCACTGTTTCTCAAATACCTGTCGTTAATGAAGCGCTATATGCCTCGTGTCTAATATTAAAACTTTGCTTTTTCAACAAGCAATATGGTATGTCATTTTTATTGTCTTCTTTAACATTTCTTCGTATTGTCTAATTTGAGTTTAACTTTTTCTTTGTCGTTACTTACGGGGTTTTACAAAACAGTAGTTTTTAATCTAAGTTTTCTAACAGTTTTATTAAGAATTTTGTTTTTATATAAAGTATTGTCATATAAATGTAGAACAAATTCTTTGTTTTATGTATTATAGTATTGCTAACTTAAAAATTTTAATTATTTAGAAAATTTTTGTTACCATTCCATTGCTATTTTTCATTGTCTATAAGGCAGTAAAACACGATACAAATTATCTCAATTATACCAAAATACAGAGAATTTAATTTATTTTGATCATAGAAACTAAATTAAAATCGTTTTTTAACGGAGTTTTTGAAACGGAAAAATTAGTTTTCTTATCTGAAAAGTTCATCGCAGTGGCGTCCGAAGAAGCGTTGCAAATGTTAATTAATTTTATAGACGCGCTTGTATTTAATTACGAGAGTAGACTTAATGGCAAAATGAAGTAAGGCATACTTTATTTGCACAAAATTAGTATGTCATTGAATTTTTATTTGAATATTGCAGGCCATTGAACAGATCGTTACTGCTTTTAATGACACATCCGCTATCATACGCGATCCGAAAGCAGGCGTACATTACGTGCAAAAAATTAACAATGAATTCTTTAAACGAAAATTTAAATACGGATTTAGTAATAGAATTTGGTTTCCTATTCAAAGATATTAGTCATCAACAGGTCGAATACAGTTCGCAATTTGATGATACACAACAGAACAGTGATTCGCCGAAACATCACTCAATTTCTAGCGAAGCGTTAATAGAATGTCTCAATACTTTATTATCCTATAGTAATGAAGATCGCAATACAGAATTAACATTATTAGCAGCGCTTTCGTCTGCGCATATAAATGCAATTTTTAATGTTAATTCTAATGTTTGGCTTAATTTATTGCGGAAACGTTTGAAGACAGTATCCGTGCAATCATTTATCGAAACCAATTTGAACAAAATTGTTAATAAAGTTTTGAAAGAAATTAATGACAATAGTATTAAAACAAACGCTGTTAAGGCATTGGTTAAGTTCGCAGCACACGATTTTATTCCTGTATTCGTTAGCAAAGCTTCGAATACTTTGTCGAAATCTGAGTTCAAAGTTATTACTCAAATGGATTATGAAATTTATTTAACCCCAGAGGGAGAGCTGTACGATAAATCAGTACTTGAAATGCATAAAAATGATAATTCTCTCAGCAATAAAAACGTGAAACGCGAAAGCAAGTTGTATTCGTTTAAGAATCAAATGGAAGAAATCGAGTTACGCAAAGAAATGGAAGCGAAAAAGAAGATTCAAGGCGATTCACTTGAGCCACAGCTTAATAAAAAACAATTGGAAGCCAAAAGCCTTCAGCTCTGCAAAGAATCAGAGACCAGAGCGAAGTTGAAATCAATTTATGACGACTTAACCGCTGCTATTGATTTAGTTTACGCCATTTCTGTTAGCAATTCTAGTGCTCTCTCTATTTATATTAATGATGTTATATTTTCATTAATAAATTTATTTTCGTCGCCGCTCTGCGCTCTAAAAGCAGTAAATTTATTTCTTGAATTGCGTAAAACAAATTTTAATCAAAACGATTCCGATTTGAAACGATTTGGAGATTCGATCGCTTATCTGACATTAAGACGGCTAAAACCGTGTTGCGATATTGATGAGCAGTGGTTGGCTGAAGATTTAAATAAAGGAATAGACAGAGTTATAACATATTTGTATCGACGGACGTGTCGACCAAAAGGGCGCGATTATGACGAAAAAAGCGCTCAAAGAGCAATTAAATCGCGTTTGACTGCACCAGCATTCGCCTATTGTTTTCCATTAATTCAATCATTGCTCGTTTCTGCCGATACGAGCGAAACGCAAGTATTTAATTGCCTGCAAATAATTTCAGAACACACGCAAATGCGAAACAATATCAATGTTTTGAGCGACGATTTTGATGACGAATCAATACTACTAAAAGACCCGCAAATATTGCCGCGAAAATTTATGATGATTACCATATTAAAAGTAATCGCCAACAGTCCCATTCATATCGAACAAACTTCTTCGAAAGTATTTCTGGACATCGCTTCGTGCGCCGATGGAAGAGAGGGTTGCGCTAAAGCGACATTCGATGAGGTGTTGATATTGTTGGATGCTATTAAGAATAATAATGATTTGATACGATTGTCAGCGTTGAGCGCATTACAGATACTTTCTGCGAATATTTTAGTTAACATAAAAGATGAGAATTCGAAATATATTCTGACGCATCGAATTTTTGTGACACAGTATGATTCTGTGGAACAGTGCTCAACGAAAGCGCGTAAACTATTTACTGATTGCAATTTAAAGACTAGTGTTTCTTTATGTTACTCGTTATTAAACGATATAATTAATAGCAATCCAATTCTTCGACACTCGATAGCAGGTGCGATGGAAGCTCTTCTTGTCGAATATCCTGATGAGGCATCGAAAGTAATTGGAGAATTAATGAAGATTTATAGGGAGAATGCAAAAATAGTACCCGTTTCAACCGATCCTTTTGGTAGGAATATAGCCGGCAGTCAAGTTGATAATTATGAGCCACGTTTAGGTGTTGCGCTTGTTATTACTCGATTCGCTGCACTTATTCCGAGAGAAAATATCGAAGAATTGGCTCAATTTTTTGTGCCCGAAGCTCTCGGAGATAGAAATGAAAGCGTTCGAAGTCAAATGCTTGAGGCTGGTTGTGCTCTCGTTAATCTTCACGGCAAAGAAAATGTTAATCTGCTGTTGGATGTGTTCGAAAAGTTTCTGGACGAAGCGCCCGATAATTCTGGTAACGATGCGGTGAGGCGTAGTGTTGTTGTATTAATGGGAACATTAGCGCGACATATCGACAAAGACAGCCCTAAAGTGAAACCAATTGTTGCCAAATTGATTGAAGCGCTGTCAACGCCATCTCAAATGGTTCAGGAAGCCGTTGCCAACTGTTTGCCACATTTAATTCCTTCGTTTAAAGAAGAAGCGCCATCTTTGCTGCAAAAGTTAATCCAATTATTATTAGAATCAGACAGTTATGGCGAAAGAAAAGGCGCAGCTTATGGTATCGCTGGTATTGTTAAAGGTTTAGGTATTTTATCGCTCAAACAGCTCGGAATTATGGACGCTTTAACTGACGCTATTCAGGATAAAAAGAATCCAAATCACAGAGAAGGCGCGTTATTCGCGTTCGAAATGCTGTGCAATATGTTGGGAAGACTTTTCGAGCCTTATATCGTTCATATATTGCCTCATCTGTTGCTGTGTTTCGGTGACACGAGTACGCGTGTGAGACAAGCAACGGATGACACTGCCAAACAAGTGATGTCCAAATTAAGTGCTCACGGCGTCAAACTTGTGTTGCCTTCACTTCTCGACGCTTTAGAACAAGATTCATGGAGAACCAAAGCCGGTTCGATCGAATTGTTGGGTGCAATGGCTTTCTGCGCTCCCAAACAACTATCTTCTTGTTTGCCCAGTATTGTTCCTAAACTCATGACAGTTATATCTGATTCGCATCCAAAAGTACAAAAAACTGCTGCACAAGCGCTAAAACAAATCGGTTCAGTAATCAGAAATCCCGAAATTCAAGCTATAGTACCTGTATTATTGGAAGCACTTCAAGATCCGGCCAATAAGACTCAAAAATGTTTGAATACAATGCTTAACACAAAATTTGTTCACTTTATCGACGCGCCATCGCTTGCGTTAATTATGCCTGTTGTCGAACGAGCATTTCAAGGAAGATCTACAGAAACGCGCAAAATGGCCGCACAAATCATCGGTAATATGTACGCACTCACTGATCAAAAGGATTTGTCGCCATATCTGTCATCGATTATTCCTGGACTTAAGCAGTCTCTTCTCGATCCCGTACCAGAAGTGAGAGGCGTTACAGCGCGAGCACTCGGAGCTATGGTTAAGGGAATGGGAGAAGATATTTTTGAAGACTTGATGCCGTGGCTTCAAACCACACTTACATCAGAATCGAGTTCTGTTGATCGTTCGGGTGCTGCGCAAGGTTTGAGCGAAGTTATGGGTGGACTCGGTCTCGAAAAATTAGAAAACTTTATGCCGGAAATTATTGGAACTGCGGAAAGAACTGATATCGCGCCACACGTTAAAGATGGTTATATCATGTTATTTATATATCTTCCGATGGTTTTTACTCAAGATTTTACTATATATATTGGAAGAATAATTAATCCAGTATTGAAAGCATTGGCAGATGAAAATGAATTTGTTCGCGAAACTGCGCTCAGGGCTGGACAGAGAATAGTAAATATGTACGCCGAAACTGCGATTCAGCTTTTATTGCCAGAATTAGAACGCGGACTGTTTGACGAAAATTGGAGAATTAGATTCAGTTCTGTTCAATTATTGGGTGATCTTCTATTTAAAATTTCGGGTGTTTCCGGTAAAATGACCACTGAAACAGCGGATGAAGACGATAACTTTGGTACAGAGCAATCGCATCGCGCTATTATGGGCGCACTCGGAGGCGAAAGAAGAAATCGCGTTTTATCGGGTCTATACATGGGAAGGTCTGACGTATCACTACAAGTACGTCAAGCGGCGCTACACGTTTGGAAAGTAGTTGTGACCAATACTCCGCGAACGCTCAAAGAAATTTTGCCGACACTGTTCTCGCTATTACTGGGCTGTTTAGCGAGTCATAGCTGTGATAAGCAACAGGTGGCCGCGCGAACTTTAGGCGATCTCGTGCGCAAATTGGGTGAACGCATTTTGCCGGAAATCATTCCCATATTAGAGCAGGGACTCGAGTCCGATCGCTCTGATCAACGGCAAGGAGTGTGCATTGGTTTGAGCGAAATTATGGCTTCGACGAGTAGAGAAATGGTGCAAACATTCGTGGATTCTCTCGTTCCCACCGTCAAGAAAGCTCTATTTGATCCGTTGCCAGAAGTACGTCAAGCGGCTGCTAAAACCTTTGATAGTCTGCACTCAGCGGTTGGCGTGAGAGCTCTCGACGAAATATTACCAGCTTTATTGAATCAATTGGGTGACACTGAAAAGGGTGAATACACTTTAGATGGTTTACGGCAAGTTATGGCTATTAAAAGTAGAGTAGTTCTGCCTTATTTAGTACCGCAGGTTTGTTTATATAAAATTGTTCTATATTTCGATAAAAATTTATTAATTTTGGTCAATTTATTCAGTTAACAGTACCGCCAGTGAACACTCGCGCGCTTTCTTTTCTATCGACAGTGGCTGGAGAGTCATTATCGAAACATTTACCAAAGATATTACCCGCTCTTTTGCTTGCCTTAAGTAATGCTATCGATACACCTCAAGAAAAACAGGTGAATTACTATTTTTTCTCGTTATGATTACACAGGTGTATATTAATTGATGTGATTTGAATTTAGGAGTTGGAGTATTGCCAATCAGTTATATTATCAGTGAGTGACGAACAGGGAGCGCGAACTATTGTCGATCACTTATTAGAATCAGCTCGCAATGAATCATCAAATTTAAGACGTTCTTCTGTTTTATTGTTGTACGCGTATTGTAGTCAATCAAAGGCTACGTTGACTGCAAATATGCCTCAATTATTGCGCGGATTGATTCTACTTTTTACTGATTCTAATGAGCAAGTTTTGAGCTTAAGTTGGGAAGCGCTAAATGCCATAACTAAAGTGATGGAAAGTAAAGAACAGATGGAATATGTTAACGAAGTTCGAAATGCTGTGCGATATGCGGTCAGCGATTTGAGAGCGAGTTCTCATAATGGATCGAATGAACTGCTTTTGCCCGGATTTTGTTTGTCCAAAGGAATCACACCAATTCTGCCAATATTTCGAGAGGCGATTCTAAATGGCACTCCAGAACACAAAGAGCAAGCAGCGCACGGTCTGTCAGAAGTGATCGAACTGACCAGCGCTGAGGCGTTAAAACCTTCTGTGGTTAACATTGCCGGACCACTCATTCGTATTCTCGGCGATCGATTTACTTGGAACGTTAAAGTTGCTGTTTTAGACACGCTATCACTTCTACTCAGTAAAGTTGGTATACTTTTGAGGCCTTTTATTCCGCAATTGCAGCAAACATTTCTGAAAGCGTTGAATGATGGCCACAGGAGTGTAAGATTGAGAGCTGCGAACGCGTTGAGTCATCTCATTGTTGTTCACAATCGCTGTGATCCAGTTTTCGCTGATTTATACAATGCTATTAAGGGAAGTGGTAATAATGACGACTTGACAGTTAAGGAAACAATGCTTCACGCGTTAAGACTATCAATTACTCCCGCTGGCGATAAAATGTCTGATTCAGTTCGTCGTCAGTTGATCGCAACCATCACATCCCTGTTGGGAATATCGGATGATTCGTGTCGTACAACAGCAGCGGCGTGTATGGGAGCGCTTTGCTCGTGGCTTCCGAACGATGAGCTTAACAATATAGCCAGAGATCTTTTACTTGATGACGATCTAACAGTTGATTGGACTTTACGACACGGAAGAGCTGTTGCGCTAAGAATTGCGCTGAAAGAAGCGCCCAATCGTATCATGAAAGCCGAATGGAATGAAAGAATTTGCAAGACGTTAATGGCATTTATATCATCAGATCGCGTGCCAATTGTTATCAATGGAATCAAGAGCACCACATATTTCATACGAGAACATTTAAATAAATCTGAGCCTATTCCACAACCGCTTCTTTCAGCTTTTTCTAGGGTTAGCATTCGTTGATATTTGATTGAAAAGTACAATAATAATGATTTTGTAAATGTTTAGGGTATGAATCATAGCAGCAATGAAGTTAAGCAAACAGTGGCAATATCTACCATATTCATCGCTAAATCATACAACGGAAATATTCCGCCCGTAATGTTCAAAACATTAGTACCACTACTAGTAAACGGAACAAAGGAGAAGAATACGATGGTTAAGGCGAACTCTGAGCACGCTTTGGTGGCGTTCTTGAAGATGAGAGCGGGAGACGATGTGTTGCAAACCTGTTTAAATATATTAGACTCTGGTGCGAGCGAATCGCTGCAGGATTGCGTCAATAAAACACTGAAAAAAGTGTCGGCACAGCACGAGCCCAAAGAGGAAGAGTTTGACGACACTTTACTTATTTAACTAATATCTAATTAATTAAAAATATATTTATATCTATATTTTATAAACTGATTTATTAGATAAAACATAACAATAATAAATAAATATTGGTATAATATTTTGAGCTGCCTTTTGTTTTATGATATTTTACTATGTATGTAAAACTATACTTTAAAGTACAAATTGTTGGAACTGCACGAATGAGCAAATGATTAACATAGCTTAAATAATACTACTAATCATTGGAAAAAATAAATTTACGTATTACCTCGTATTACTCGTTATCGCACGTAAAGAAATGACAACTAAAATTTTGGGTCCGACTCACGATCGCAGTCGATATGTAAAGTGAAATCAACAAAACAACAGAAATATGTATAATCTTTAATCATTAGGCATGGTTTAATAAATTATTAAAAAATTATAAAATCTTACTACTATACAAATTATTGACTATAAACTAATTTAAAAATGGCCTGAAAAGCTTACTCCACGTGAATATGCATACGATTCGTGCCAAAAATATTCTGGAATTAATCCTTCGGGTATTAACTTACTCGCGGGTGAATTTCTTTCGATTATCGGTTTAACGCTATTAATATACATTATTAGTTTGACTAATGCTTGTCTTTTAGTCTCTTTCTGCGACACTTTCTCGATTCTATTTATATAATCAGTGGAAATAAATCTAATTAATTTAATAAACTGCAATCCATAAACTGAATAAAGTTTATGCGAAGTTATTGATAAAAATGATTCCAAAATAGCGGCAGTAATAGCAGGTCGTGGTTCTAAATTTAATACTCTTGCGATCCAACTCCAACCGTGGTTTATATTATGCGGATGATTGTGCTGAACATTTGATTGAATAATTGCCGCATAGATTTTAATGATAGCTCTCATTCGATTTAAAAATGATTCTTCGCTCTCAACCGAACCATCTTTATTAATAGTATAGCCGCACACAATTAAATACGAGCTCTCGCTTTCATTATTCGCTTGCTTGGGATAGTAAGGCACGGCGTACGGACACTTTTCCTGCATGTGCGCCATAAAAACTTTACCAAAAATAGGAAAACGAGACCAAAGCTGAACTATAATGGGAGCCATAGTGAGTGCGATGTCCTTTTGCTTTGTGCCAACGCTCTGAGCGTAAGAAAAAGTAAATGATAACACATCGTAATAAAGATAAGAAAAACCGAGTTATTATTTAACTTACAATAAACATTTTACACGACAAACTTATACAATAATTGAGTGCGTCTTCTCTTTTATTGCAAGTTATATGTTTACCACCAGATTCCACAGATTTACCGCTAAATAGCTGCGTTAATCTGTTTAGCTTATCTCTAATATGATCAACAGATTCGCACGATATTGTATTAATAGTTGTTTTGACGAATAGCTGTAAATCATTTTTATGTGCTTTGCATTTCGGGTCATTCGTGAAACTTTCGAAAGATTTTTCAAAATTTGCATAAAATTTTTGCAAATTTAAATAATCTTTGAGCGCTTGCGGCTCAACGCAGTCCGATAATGAGTTTAAGGGATCGCTTGCGCTAACAATTGGTGATTGATTGTCACTCAAAATTTTATTTTCAGCTTTAGGAACATTAACAACATTATTATTAACAACATTCAAAACTCCTATCTGTTTTTGCTGGTCTTTCAGTTTCTCATTGTTCAAAAAAAAGATTATTTTATTCTTAATAGCGAGCGACGCATTTTTAAAATCTTGCACACAATTAATATCGGCGTCAGTGTATGTGTCGTTTCGTATGAGCACAACATCAACATTCTGTAATATACTGATCAATGCATGCAAATCTTGCCTCAAAATTTCAACTGCCTGTGTGTTTTCCACATTAATGTCATTTAGCAGATCGTTAACGCTCTTAACAATCGACTCGATATCATCTCTGAGCGATAAAATCTGTTTGCGACGATTTTCCTGTTGCTTTCTTTCCTGTTCCGCGACCAACAAACGGTGCTTACTCTCGATTTCCTTTAATTTATGATTCGCGCTGCTGTTCACTGAATTATCATTATTTTCAATGCCACTGTCAATGACATCCTTAATCGCTTTGTACTCTTTTTTATAGTCATTTATCTGTTTAATTAAAGCCAAATGATGTTTCTGTCGAATGATTCGCATTTGAGTTTCTATCTTCTCTTTAAGAGCTTTATCTACATTTTTTATTTCTGTCTCATATTTCTCGGTTATATTTCTGACCCTTTCTTGTCTCTCGCGTTCATAATTCAACAAATCAATCGCAGAAATCTCTTTCGAAGTTTCATTATTGGTTTTAGTACTGCTGGTCTCCAAATCAGTATCACTTGACACCGATTTTGTGTTATTATTGATTAAAATACTATTCAAACTTAAATTAGCGATACTGTCATTACTGATACTTTGCGTTATCTTATATTTAGGCGATTGTTTACTGGTTATCGAGTGATTATTAATGGCGTTGCTATCAAATAACAAATTAGAAATATTCGGTCGCTTTTGTTTGGAGTTAGTGTTATTGTTATTATTATAAACTCGATTCGGTTTGATAGTAATCGCTGATAACTGCTGTTTAACGTCGCTTATAATTTCCTAAACGCGAAAAATCAATAAAAGATGACATTTCGGGCATATAAACATATATTTCTAGCCAATCACTGCTGTATGACGTATTCACAACACAATACCTGAGTCCTTCCCTCTTCCTTCCAATTTCGGTCATAATTAAGTCTTCCTTTCGACGTTCGCTTTAGTGACACCAATATATCATTTAATTCGTTACTGCTTTCTGACATTTTTATCCAATTTTTGTTGAATTAATTTCTGATTTAAATACACAATTTTAAAAATATATACAAAATTATACATTGATTTAATTTAAGCTCTTTTAATTGCAAAAATCAGAGAATATTTTGAATAAATAACGTCCGTTAATACGAATCGATAATTAATATCTAATATAGCGATAGCGAGCGACAGTTAAAGTATTACGCAATAAACAACAATTTGCTAAGAATGCGAATATAAATGTTAAAAGTTTTTAAGAAAAATAAACTGATAAAAGATGTGATAAAAGACGCGTAACCGAAATAATAATAACTGTTTCCTATTGGTTTACATTAAATAGATTGATTGATAGTGTGACGCAATAATTGCTTTTTATTACTCGAGATTTTTGAGCGAAAAAAAAGCGCTATAAATATATTTAAAGAATCGGTTAGAAGTAAAAGAAAAGACTGGAAAGCATGTATTAAGAGGTTTAACAATCATTAATAACCGCTAATCTTTAAGCGCAAACACTACTGTCTAACGAAACAGGGATTTAAACATAAGTCGTTATATTATTTGTGAATGAATGCAACGCATTCAGTACTGAAAATAAGCACGTGTTTGGTTGTCGTCATAATTTCGTCATATATCTAGTCTGTCCTTCAAAGAGTCACACGAAACACACTCTCAGTCGCATTGATTGCAATTTAGCAGAACTTTTTCGCTGCAGTTTATCCGTTCATTTCAAACATACAGCAAGCATACAAGTTTTATTATAAATTCATTTTCGGTTTTCATACTAAACATCTATATATAAGTAAATGTGATGATGAGTGCCGTAAATGGTGTCCACGAAAGTTTATGCAACGACACGAACGATACCAGCGATTTATGTCTGAACGGAACAGTGTGTTATAAGACAATCAATGTATGCCATAACGCCATGCTTTAGACGTTTATACTTTTATCGCACTCGAGATACGATTTTTAACTGTGCTGTAGTTTTTTTAGATGTTTTAGACGTTAACTTGTTTTTTTTTGTTTTTTACGCAAAATTCATTTCACCGACAATAACACGAATAGTACTAACTATTAGTTTGCGTTTTGTATTTCAACTAATTATTATTTTTTTTTAATTTTAATGCTAAATAAATTTTTATTAAATCGTTATCTGAAGAGTGTTTGGCTATGTTTTCATTGAACAAATTATAACTAACTGTTCCGTTAATTTTTTGCTCAATAAAAGTCTTTGAATGGATACTCGAATGGTTACATCGAGGAAGACATCGATGACGACACGTGTGATGCGTCCACCAATCATTGTTCACCGCATAAACCACTTATTAATGACATAAAATTAGCCGAAACTAATCATGTAGACATCAAAAGTGCAGACACTGTCAACTCTGACGGCAAAACTGAAACGACCGCTCAGTCGAAAGATGATCCAAAGCAAGATCAAGAGTTTATTTTCATACACGACACCGGATTTAACGTGAAAATAGCGGCACCGGCTTTAGAGCCGTTCGAGATTCAGGTAAATGCCTCACTATTATTGTATTGTGCGTGCGTTCAGTTTTTATTAGTTTGAAGCGTGGAATACAGTTATGAAACTGATAGCCTCGTTGTTTAAAAAAGTTAATACATTTTAAAAAGTATGCTTAATGCCCTTACTTTTACTTTATTGCATATCTCAATCGATATAATCGGTGCGCTATAAGTCGGTCCCATATTGCATAAGCCTATCAGCCCTTTAATAGACGCCTTCCAGCAATAATGCTCTGGGAGTGACTTATCGTTTTACCGTCTACTTTATTAATAATGTACTTTTATTGCCGTTAACAAAATAACGTTTTTTATGCTACTATTTAATTAAATAGCGGCACAATATTGTAATTGATTATTTAAGCGTTTTACTCGTTTTACACTTATTATCTAACAGTTATACTTTTTAACTGAATGTAACATAGATTTGATGAGTTTATCACTATTATTATTATTATTGTTATTATTAAAATTGTTATATCGATAAGGATAGGATATCGAGCAAAATAAAAAATTTGAAATTTAGACTATGATCGCCGTATTACAAAATATTTTCCAATAATATTACAAATGAACAAAAAGACTATAGAAAGGAATCATTAACATTTTATGAAACTATGATCTTTAAACACTGATAAAAAATGATTCTCACTTTTTATTGGTTATTTAAAGCAGTATTTACGAAAAATTTTATCGTGTCTTAGTCCCATGTTTTTAGCAATTAATTCGTTCGCGTTGTATCTATACGTTTTATTAAAAACAAGAATAATTAGGCATTACATTTAAAAATGCATTGTCACCCTTTTTATGGCCGTTGTCTACTTTCAAACTGTCATTACTCGCGAAAATTTGATGATTAACTCATTGTTGTTGTGCTTTAATGCACCGAATCGACATTATTTTAATTATGTCAAACTAAGAAATTTTATTCATTAGGATTATTTTTAAACTTTAAATAATTATGTTTAAAATTGTTTTTTAAAAATGTTTTATTAGATTTTTTAAATGTTTAAAAGTTATATTCCTATAAATAAACGGCAAAACTTGGGCATATTTTGTGTTTTTCATTTTTGCCGACAATAACTTATGGGATGTGCCGAACCATAAGTTACTTTTGATTGAGTAACACTTTTCGCAATTTTTTGTCAATTCATTGCTGTCTGCTCTTCAAACAGCGTCACACCCTATAGTATATTCGGTTTGTGACATTAACAGCTATTCTTTTTTTACCAATAATAAAATTTGACTGCTGTCAGCAGTGTCTTAACTGTCACTGAAATCATAGTTAATAAACAAATTTCATTGCCATATAATCATATCACTTAACCGTAATATCAAAATTTTCCACCAAAATATTTCAAGTTTGATAATTATGTTACCGAAATAAAGGTTCTCTTTGTTTTTATCTAAAAATAATCATAACAATTCATCAAAATGTTAGAAACAAAAAATGCATAGTTAATGTTACAGCTTTTATTAAGCTTAATTGATAATGACTACTATGAGTGCTCCTTAAATAAGTCTATACGAGTGTATATGTACTCCATAAATAAGTTTATTTGCTTTTAACGGTGTTTGTAATGATCTAAAGAATTATTTGTTGAAACGTTTATATTTTGAGTAGCATATAATATTCGTTTTTTATTGTTTAAATTAATTTTAATTTAAATTTGCTTTGCATGTAGGAAATAATAACTTTTAAAATCTATAAATATTTCAGTCATTTTCTACAGACTTATTGTACTATTTTCAGATTCATATATTAGAAATAATTAAAAAATGTTAATTGATTACTTTCCCTCTTTGTAAATCAATTACTTTATGGGGCACTAATAAAACATTAAAATTTTTATGGCAAACCAATGACTTGTTTTTAAGTTTATTTATTTATTTTATGCAAATTGTCTTCTCTCTGGATTTTACGTTTTGAATTATTTAAAACACGGTAAAATTTAAAACAATTGTTCAAACGATACAACTGTTCCCATTGACTAAAATTAAATGGTAACTTTCCACTAAAACCTTTTGTTATTTCGTTAAATCCCATTAATACGAAACTTTTATTAAATTTAAAATTTAAGCACTGAAGTTAACTCGAGAAGTTATAATCAGAGATCGGATTATTAGGGTCAACCCTAATTTACCCTAATTTGCCCTAATTTAGGTCTGGAGCCCTAATTT
>JAQIVF010000936.1:0-16825 GCA_034698365.1 Steganacarus magnus
GCAGTGCGATTCACTCAGTGTCTGCAGTTACGTTTGCTATATAATGAGTAAAAATACATGTAATGTTTCAATGTGTGCTTACAATTGCATATGGGATGCACTCTATTGGATATGAATGTTGAGGCAAACGCCCACAAAGTGTTGCTGCAGTGTTTATGTTTGCAAAAAAGTTTCGCTTTTAATTTTTTGGTTTATTTATTGATGTTAAAGTGTAAGAACAAAAGATTAGCACTAAAAGTAAGTATTCTTGCGATCATATCTTGAAACGATACTCGATTATTATATTAAAATAAGTTAATATTATTACATTATGAAAAACTGCACACAACTTTTTTATTACATTGCAATGGAACTTACAGTATAGCTTAACTTAATACTTTCAATTTAAATATTAAGCACAGTAAGAACTATTTGAAAATAGGTAAAGTTTATTTTAAAAAGTAAAAATAAAACTGAGGCACACAGAAATAAAAAAGAAAATATATTTTTATATTTAATAATCCTTTAATATATTTGCTACTTTCAACAATGCTTATTATTACCAACCGTTTTACCATTGCTTTGAAGGACCGGTCCATAAAGCGAGGTAAAACTGTACATTGCAAATATTATTATCACTTTTTACAGTTTTGTCTTATTATCCGTTAAAGCAACGCCGGTTTATTAGTTTTTTTTCTGTTAACTACATTTGGCACATTACAAAATATTTAAACTCAATAAAATAATAACAGTTTACGTCTTAACAAATATTACAGTTATAAAAATTACATCAACAAAGTTTGGCATACATTATGCATAGGATTATATATTAAATCTTTTATAACAAAAAATAAAAAATCAAATAAATTACAAACATTGGTAAAACTCAACAAAATTCAACAAATAAGTATAAAAGTATTTTCTTCATCACTATCTACTGCTACATTTCTCTACAATAAGAATAAACAGGATTTAAATTTCTAGGAATTACACTTGAAATCATATCTATTCCTAAGCTTTCCATAACTAATTAGCGAACCAATCGACACAATCACAAATAAAGCGATTAATACGACACTCGATAATACAAGACCGATCACTGACACGCAAACTCGATTCTGTTCGTATTTAGCGGATTGCCATAATTCCAATTCTTTGTCGTCGAAGTCTTCGATGGGCGAAATGATACTGATTGAGTGAGTCATGTCAGCGAACGTCGCGTTTCCACTAGTGATCAAAATGGATCGTTTGTTTCGAATTTGTTTCCTTGTTTTGCGAGTGCTTTCACTGATTAATTGAGATTTCTTGACTCCTTTAAACAAAATAATATTGAACGTAACCATTCATATAAAGCATTAAAAATAATTGATTAGAGACTCACTCGATTGGTTTGGCGGAGTAGAGCTTGCTTTACGTTTGTTCTTATTAGTTGCTACTTTTTTGTTACTCGACGGCCGATTTTTATTCGAGTTAACAATTCTCGCAGACTTCGCAATTTTGCCATTTCTAGTGTTTGATCGTCGCGTATTGGCATTAGACTTTCCACTTGCAACAAGTCTGGCATTTCTAATACTACCAGATCTTATTTTAGCGCTCGGACTCTTCACACCTGACCTTATACTTCCACTTTTTACTCGTCCATTCTTTGTCGCTGGAATACTCACTTGTTTGCCTGATCTGCTTTCATTGGTTTCTTCTTCGTCACTTTCAGACTCATTATCATCAGTGCCACCATTTGCTCCGCCATCGGAATCAGCTGTAGTTGATTCTTCTTTAGGGCCTTCAGTAACACCACTGTCTCCCTCAGCGCCACTCTCTTCTTCATCTTCATCGCCATCAACTACAGGAGTTGCTGTACTAGTGGTGGTTGTTTGTTCTTCATCACTCTCATCATCTTCTCCTGTGCCATCGCTTGCACCCTCTCCTGACGCTTCACTCGTTCCTTCATCGTCAGAAGACGCAGGAGTTGCTTCTGTCTCCTCATCTTCATCTTCATCAGGTGCGGCAGACGTGGCATCTACTCTTGAATCAGAGTCAGGCACTTGCGCATCAGTGACTTGCGGTGTTTGTTCAATTTGTGGCGTCTCAACCGGCACCTGTTCAACTGGTGTCTCCATATCCACTTCCACTACAGGTTGGCACGGGTTCTCGCAGCCACCTTTGCAAACTTCTACATTGCAAGCCAAGAATACATCCATTCTTTCCGGAAATTTGAAAGCATTAATAACTCCATACGCGATAATAGTAGCGCCAGAATTTCGCACATCTCTGGTGCGGAAAAATCCTTTTACAAGTTTTTCCTTAATAGCACATCCTCTCGCATCTGTTAATTGTATAACTCTTGTATTGGGGTTTTTATAGTCAGGACTGTCGTAAGCATAACAGTCCTTAACGTGCACATCAAAACTTCTATCTTTATCTCTGATATATATAGCGATAGTAATCTGTTCGCCAATCGGAACAACACCAGCAATAGTTGGAGCGAACGGTCCTTTTCCTCGTTGAATATCCATCCAACAGTCAACAGTATCGCCGGGAAACGTAATCTCTTTAATACCCAGCATATCGACACCGAAGGGAGCAAATGTGACATATTTATCAATTCTGGTGACCCAATCGCAGCTAATTTTTCTGGCCATATCCCAAACCTCCTGATACTCGGGATCGTTCTGTATAATTATCACATTTTTAAACCCAACCGAGCCATCTCTTCGGGCGTCGGTTGATACTGTTCCGCATTGATTTGAGGGTATAAAGAACATGTAATTCGTGCGTCGACTGCTCGGATTTACGTATCTATCGATTTAGCAACAAGTTTAAGCATCACTTTTAGTTTAACTTCCCCTAAATTTTATTTTAGATTTAGTTTAGCATTAATTATTCTAAATCAATGCATAAAAAATGTTTTGCTAATGTTTATCTTCATACACTTAACACCGATGTCTTTATAGGCTGATAAACCCGTTATTGTCATAGGATGTAATCAAATTCTGTAGCTAATAACTCAAAATCTTAAGCCATTATTTATATTTTCAAAAAAATTAATTACAATACTTAATAAAAATATAAATTCTAGATTTTATTAGTCTAAAACTTAAAAAAGTTTAAATATTCTTAAATTTTTTCATTTAAACGAAAATCTTTTATGAGAGTGCTTTCTCAGACAAAAATAAGGTGTAGACTGTGGGCTAATAATATTTTCATAGTTCAAGCCTAAGCCATAAAAATAATAAGAATTTTAGTTTAGGTCCAGTCCATAGCCTTAGGTTAGACAGACTATCTTTTTATTAATTTATAATTTAAAGTGTAATACCACTGTAAAGTTAAACTAACCGACAATTTTGATCATTAAAGTGTGCCTTTGAGTAGATAATGCCGTTGAATGGTATGTCAAAATCGATAACCACTTTCATGCCCGCGCGATCGCATTGTACGTTCAGTCTAGATATTTGGGGCACCACTCCATACGAATAGTTGATTAGCCAAAGCTGCATAAATCAAGCATAACAGCATAACAATCAGTTTTGAGAAAAGAAATCAATTATTGACTGGATTTGACGAGAACTCTAATAAATTTTTAGATTCCGATTTATGAGCCTGAACTTGTTTGGAAAACCTGAACATCGCATATGTATAAGAAGCGAAATTCTGTACCATAACTTCTAACCTGGGCTTAAACCTTGAGACTTAATAACTTAATTCCAGGTTTTAAAAGCTTAATATTAAAATTAAATGAAGAATTAATTAATACCACCATTATTGGATTCTAAAATATAAGTTTAATATGATATTTTAAAAGCATTCTAATTAATTATTTTACCAAATTATAAATATCTGATGAAAGTTGCTAAAAGTTCTTCAAAACCCTTTTGGCAATCACTAACTTGATTTTAATCATATACAATTGGGTCATTTTACAACTTCTATGGAACCTCTAGAAAGTGAAACACAGTTTGTGTTTAAGCGGAAAAAACTGTCCCAATTAAAAAAAAGTTTTTTCGATAAGAAGATAGTTAAGCTTTGCTTCGCTAAAATGGTTATTTTTTATGATGAGTTACAGTGAGTAATCTTCGTTTGCAATAAAAGTGATATTTTATAGAAGTTACAGTCAATGTTAAATTAGTTAAATACTTGCTTTTTAAAATAGAAAATGGGTCACATGTAAAATTTGAGGTGAAAAAACAAATTCTGGTGAGAGTTGTTTTTTTGATAATTCAAGAAAACTTTTTAATTGTGCGGTCAACGGAAAAAATACTAAATATTTATAGAGAATAATACAGCATTAGAGCAAAATGCTTAAAATATTAAATATAATAATAGTAGTAATTCTATTTACTATACTATAGAACGGGCACCCGATTCCGAGCCGGGCTTTAGTTTCTATGAATTAAAAATTTTCTCATTTTGTGGTCCAAAATATATTATAGTTATACTATTCTCAATTTTCATTAATATCTGTACACAATTTACTTGTGAAAAGTTGTAAATTGAACAAATTGTAGTCATTTACATAACTACATAATATGAACATAATATTAATATGATAATTTTTAAAGTAATTAAAGTCTGTATAAATTTTACTACTTTATTTGTATCGGGTCGGGCAGGGCTTAGGAATCTCAAAAATAATCGATTCGAGCCATAAAAAATTCAAGATATTCTATAGTCTAATTTACCTGTAAAATAAGAAATAGCGCCAAATGCAGCATTTCAGAGCTGTAGTATCACTGCTGCGTTCAAGTCTCAGCGTTCCAAATAAAAGTTTTGAATTGCAAACCTAACTGTATCACTACTTTTTCGTTTTAGTATCGCTCACCGCTCACAACAAAAAATTATTACAAACTAATATTATATTTTCACTCTCATTCACACGCATTTAGCACTTCGATATGTGTGTGTGTCAATACTGCAGTTGTGTCAACTTTTGTGGTCGAACTTCCTTCAGATGATCTCTTGATCTTTTTCTTGAAAAGTATGATATCTGTATGGATGAGTTATGCCCAAAGCCCACCCCATTCCAGTGAGAGTTGCGTCAATCAGTAGCATTTCTTTTTGATGGAAACCTGAAAAGCGGGCGAAGAACAACTTTTATCCTCTGGCGAATAAAAAAATCTCGTTGCTTATGCCAGATTATAGCATTTAATCAATTGTGTGCTGATAACGTCCTCACACACACTTTGAGTGCTTGAAAGGTGAAAAGGGGTAAAATTGGGAGCTACACGGCCTGGACGTTAGGACCTCAATGCATTTTTTTTATCTTATTCGCTCACGAATCAGTTTTCATTATAACTTTGAACTAAATGTTGTTAAGTGCAATAAATCATAGATATGAGTCGCGAGGTCTAGACATGTCACACAGTTAATTGTAATAACTTTGCTTTTTATGTTACTTAAATTAAGAAAACTAAATTAAAAAATGTTTAAAAAGAATAGATTTAATATAAATATAAAAAAATAAAATAGTTATAGTGGATTTAAAAATATTCGTGTAGATTTTGTATTTTTGATTTGAGGAGTGTTTAAAATGCTAATTTACTTAAATTATTTTTTTCAAGTATAAATGTTTAAATTTTTCTTATCATTATTTGATCATATTTTGCGCAAATAAAACTGTTTTAATTGAGCATCATTTAATAACGCGAATTACAGGTCCTTATAAGCTTAATATTATTTAATCTAGTATGGAATTTGTTTAAAGGACAACAGTAGAGGAGACTCTTTATAAACGCGGGATTATAACTTATCCGTAACATTATACCCGTGCAACCCGTGATATCAGAAAGAATTTTAATCAATATTAACAAAAAATTATTAAATTTTAAATCAGAAAAACATATCTGATAAAAATTTCAAATAGAAAAAAATTGATATGTTAAATTAAAAAACAGTGAACATTAAAAAAATATTGCGTATTAAACTGAGGATAATTAATAAATAATTCTGATGCCGAATTGAAGGACCAGTTTCTGGGATTTAACTTAATTTTTTAGCGCATTGCTATAAAAATTAGTTATATCGAAAGTATCCATATATAAATGACAGAAAAAAAATGATTAAAGGCTTCTATGAGAGTTTCAATTTAAGTAAAATTATTATCACACCTGTAATCGTATCTATAATCACATTATAATATGTCTACACTTTTATACTTATAAATAATATTTCCATTTTATGGCTCGCAATCAACATTCTAAGATCATTTCTCTCTCTGAGTTGGCCCACTCTTTTCTTACAGTTAATCTTATTCTAAAAAATTACTTTTGACCCAACATTCATTTCGATAAAAACAATTTATGTGTTTAAAACTTGTCTGATATATCATTTCCTTATTATATATGCGCTAAAATTTCACAACATATCACTCCAACGCATCATAAGCTTAGGCTTATTCTACATTCAAAACTCAATAAACGGTACTGCCATCATTAATATTACATCTATCAAAATGAGATAAAGTGCGATAATCAGACAGATAATGTTGTTACGGATAGATACGACAGTCAGAATCTTGACCTCTGCTTTTGTTCATTTCATTTTATTAGTTCGTTTATTCATTTTCGGAAAACATAACTGTTTGTTTTAACAAAATGTTTAAATAAAATATTCTTTAATGAAATTAGTTTAGGTTAATAGTCTAAATTAGATGATTAGTAAATTATCATTTAAGTCATACATACAGTCAGATGTTATATTATACTAAATTTAAAACTAAAGAATTTGAATAAAGGTATACAGAAAAAACTTTGCATTTCACAAATTTTGTCCAAACTTCAAACCAACTCAAATAAAAAATATTTAAACCCACATTAAATACATAACAAAATAATGATTCTAACGCCAACTCTAGATATTTTTCTAGGCTTTAATAACAAACAATTCGAGATGGAATTACGATTCAATAAATCTCTTAAATATTTCGAGAAACGCGTTAAAATAAAATTGCGTTCAATTAACTCTTTTAATTTTTCTTGCACTAAAATTCATACATACTGTATTACTTGTATCATTTTTCTTATAAATGTCATTTATTGTACTTAAAATAATTTCAGCCTAAAATAATAACTTTAATTCAATTTATATACCGTTAAAACTATTAAATTCAAAAGTATCACGAGTATAAAAATAATACTTTTATCCAATGAAAAATTGCCAATTTTAAAAATTTAAATATTTTAAGAGAAAATATATCTATCTTTTTACGAATATGAAGTGAATTGACATAAAAATTTAAACCAACAAAACAAAAGTCAATAAAAATAAAATATCATCAAATAAAATGAATTCACTGAATTTTCTTATCTTCCGCTGATTCTCCAAACTCGTTAACCCGAGTTTTGTCCACCGGATAGAGCCTAATCGAATAAAGTAATTTTTAAGTTATAAAGTAAGGAAGCAAAATACAAGAAGAAAAAATCAAAACATACCATCTCTGGTAGAGATATATGATGAACACAACATCATCGCGAAACGCGGCCACTCTGTGCGCGGTTGGAATCGATGTCAACAAAAACGCAAACAAGTCATCGATAAACGTATTGAACGCTTTGTACATGAATGCTCGCAATGGCAGATGCGATACTGACTTCAGTTTATAGTTGATGAACAGTTGCGGTAACATAAACAGAAAGCCAAACGCGTAAACGCCATTCGCCGCGCTTTGAATGAGCCACGAATACCACGATTTGTGTTGCGTGTATAATATCGAATAAATAGCGCCTCCAATCACAAGTGGAGTCAATAAATACAGTGACATGTATTTCATAAACTTAGAGTCATACGAATCGGTTTGTTTCTCGGCTTCAGTACGATTTTGAAACGTTATCTTCCATCCACTGATACTAACCTTCAAGGCTTTCTTCAACTTCCATAACTCGATAACAGTGCTAATGCCGGATGGAATTAAAACTAGATAACTAGTTCTTTGGTCCAGAAGATAAAATGTGATTATGAATTGCGAAACGAATCGCCACAACAATGTGCTAAAGGAAATGCCTTCCATTGACTTTCGATGCCTCCAGAACTGTATGTCATTCTTGAACGCCAAAAAGTCAAACAATACCTATACGTATATTTTATAAACATGTAAGTTATGATAAGTTGCATTTTGTTAAGAGCAGAAAATCTTACGTGGAATGATGTAACGAAAACGGTTACAAGTAGTAAATAAATATTAGTATCAAAAAATATTCCTTTTATGTCATCGGTATCTAAATCAGTAAAACCCAAATCTTTCATGGAGTTTAGCGAATTTTCAATGATTAAGATGAAGCGCAGTTTACCAATAGATGATGGCTCGAAAGCTATTTCGAGTGGCATTAATGGATTGCTTTCGTTAACCGGCTATCGATTAAATTAGATTTTAATAAATTCAATTTTCTCTTTAATATTCTTATATTACCCATAAATCTTTCACTCGTTGTCGAACTTCGCTTATGTAAACTATCGGTAAATATTCTTTGTTCGTTGAAAGTCTTATATGTAAAATAATATTATATCAGTAAACTTTTATAATATAAAATAGTTTAAACCAAATACTTGATCAAATGAGCAATTTCTCCGGGAAGTGCTCTGCGAGACAACGATAATGGCTTGGAAACAACATTTAATATAACCTTTGGCTTCCAATGAGTTACTGGACATTCACGCGATCGATCTTTCTTTTGATTTTGTTTTTTCTCAGGTTTTTCTTCTGTTTTACCGCTATTTAGCAAATTAAATGATTGGCTCTCTTTTATCGCATACTTCGTTAGAGGAGTTGTGGCCACATATGTGTTCTTATCGGTGATCACAACCTGACTGAGCTCATCATTTTTCAATGGCGTTAACACTGCGTGCAAATAAAGCGATCCGTTCTTCAGTGTTTGCGACGGAAGCGATATTTGAACTGATCTGATATACAGGTATAATATTTTTTATTGAATAATAAATTACTTTATTAAAACTATTTTTTTAAAATTAAGGTAAATAACGAATCGTTACATTGTCTTGTCTTCCGAAAGAGCGAAACGGTTGTTAAAATGAATTACTTTTAACTTTGCGGCCAAAGGATGTGAATCGAGTGACGTAAACAAGAATAGCTTTTAAAGAGATTTTCAAAGTTTTATTTAATTATTAAACATATTTTTTGTTGCAATAACAATCGACAAAAAGCAAATTCGGTATCTAGTTTTGATTATTCTCAACAAAATTAAAAAAAATGGATTAATTTGAACCCAAAAAAGCCACACAACACCGACACAATCACTTAAAAAATCACTGTTAAGCAACTGAAACACAACTGAAACACAACTGAAACACAACAGAAACACAACAGAAACACAACTGAAACACAACTGAAACGCAAAATAACACAACTACTATCAACTATTATTTATCAAACATATGATTACGTGATAGATGTCGGTCTCTTTCCACGCGGGCTTAAGACACGATTCCTTGGCATGATTGCACTCCGGAGGGTTGTATAGCGAATATATGGTGTACATCGAGTGAACGATATAACCGGTGAACAACACCGTCAGTATTAGTGTCAGCGATGGAAACATTTTAATGGCACTTATTATTTATATTAAATTCTATATTAATACTTTTATTTCAAAATAAATAAATAAAATAATATATAAATTAGGAAATGTTTATCACAAAAACATTAAAATAGGATTATTGTTTTGATTGGAAATCACAAATCACACAATCAAAACAACATTTTCATTTAAATAGTGAAGTGATTGACACAACCTATACTTTTTTTCACTAACAGTTCGACGAATCGAAACGCGATTTTAAAGGCGATTCTTATCTGCAAAACGTGTGTAATACTATGTAATACTGTAATATTAGTCATCATAAAATAAAACATTAGTATAAATAACGTCAATTTTAAACTCAATAGTTTGCTCCCGTTTCGCAACACAACGCGTTATTTTCAATTAGATAATAATACACGTAATTTATTGTGCCATAATTTTGTTTGTTTTTCAGAAAACGCGCTTTAAATGATTACATGAATGGTGTGACTCGTGAGTGCATTTCACACATAACACATAAACATCAAAACAGTTGCGTAATGAATCGAAAAAATTCGGCCAAACGATCGAAAAAGCAACAACAAATTCCGCCACATTTGGCGAAAGTAATCAAAACAGTGAATCCATCAGACAAATCGTACTGCAATTCGTGGACAGCGGGCGATGGCTTCTCTACCATTTCGACCATAACCGCGAATTCAAATAATTGTTGGAGTAATTCATCATCGAATGACACGAACTCGTCGGTCGCAACTCGAACTCAATTGGCTTCAACCGATAGTTCGTCGGATTCGCGCTCAAAACTCCCCCAAAAATTCAAACTTGTGAGCGAACTCAACAAAGCTAAACAAACTGCGCCCAAAAACAATAGGTTCGTGTCTCCCAGAGAAATATGTGGCACAAAAATTAATGGTCACACGAAAACCATAGCAATCACGAGAAATGCAAAATCGATGTGCAATCGTAACAGAAATTGTTTGGAAGAAACGGAAATAAATGTGAAGATTGAAACGGAAAGCGTAAACAGCAGCGAATTGAGCTCAAATCCGTCGCAAATGTCTCAAAATATTATTATTGACGATTACAGTTCACCTCACAAACCACTAACTCAACTAACAATATCTCCGAACTCGTCTCCAATACAACCAAGAAGTGTTAACAAACGCGCGAATGACTCGTTACTCATTAAATCGTTAGAGAAATCCATACAAAGATTAAGCAAATTTTTACGCAAAAGACCACTACTAGATTCGGTTAGTTTAAGCGCAAAAGTGTTGAGTGCCTTAAAAGATCAAAAACAATCGCGCATTGAATCTCAACTGAAATGTTTCGATAGACTACCGAACAGATCGGACGAAAGCGAACAATGCTTGACACTTACAGTCACTAATGTCGAAACGCTGTATGGATTACAAGTTTGCAATGCGTTTGTCACTAATAATGATAACGAAAAATTCGAAATAAACAAAAAGTTTATACTGATAACTAACACAAAACTAATCGATTTACAGCTAACAGCGGGATTCTGGATTCAATTACATAAACCATTCACCGTAACTGAGTTGGAAGAGCGCAATGTTATCACAAATGTTTACGATATTAAAATCATTGAAAATGTTAGCAATGACTGTCGAGATGAAGATCGCAGTGAAGTTGTCATTTGGGAAAGCGATCAAACCTAGAATATGAGTAAACCTTGATTCATAGTATACTGTATTTACTTCAATTGTCACACTTTATGTAAACATGACGATTGCATTTTTGTTCATAGCTTTTACTTGTAGTCATTTTTTAGTTAACGATGGAATTCATTATTTATGTACAAAATCATAATGTATTTTTTGGCTAAATTTTAGAAACAAATCAATGTTAGTATCGGTTAATTAATGATCTTTAAAAATTGACAAAATCGTTACTATTGTATTCAAATACTTAATAGCCATATCGTATCGTATCGTATCGTGTTATACACTGTTTTTGTCTAATTATATATTTTTATAATTGTTTTTTTATTGAATTGATTATTGAAAAGTTGTTAATCTTTGAATATTTTAATGCTAAAACTAAATGGGTTAGAGTGCACTTTGAACGCAAATATATCTTTTTTTTCACTTAAACAGTTAAAATTTTAACAGTTTATACGTGGACTAATGTTGCGAAGCATTCTTCATCCCCTTTGATGCCGAACGCACCATATTCTAATCTTACAATAGTATTATCCTATAATATAAACCAGAAATTCATAGAAAATTCATTTACTAAATCTAATGAATAATTGAATACAGATAAAATTATTATTATCAATAAATAAATTGAAATTCGTGTTATTTTTTCAGAAATTTTTTTGAATTATTGCTACTTAAAAAATTTAATGTTAAATAAAAATTATTGAAAAGTTAATATTTTATTCTATTCATGAAATCTAAATTATTTAAAAAAAGATTACATTATTTGAGCGCATATAATTTATAATAAATTTAATAGAAATATATTAGAGACATGTCTTATTATTCGCAAGCATTTGTAGGCAAAATGGTATCTTCTGATCTGGTAAGAGACTGCCCATTAATGACTAACACTGTATTGCTTGCCTGACCGACAGAGAGGTACGGAACAACTCTCATACCTGGAGAGAGTTGATACAACACTTGACCAGATGCTGTTTGCGAAGCAACCAATTGCAGTGATTGCTGATTCGGAAGAATTTGCTTAGTGGTTGACGGCGTTGCACTTTTCTGTTGCAGCTTCTTTAGCGGACGACCGCGTTTCGAAATTGCTAGCAATGACCGCTCTTGCGATTGTTCATCGTTTGATTGCATTAACCTTTGATACAGTTGACTATTGACTGGTATCGTATTTTCCGATTCTGTACCCTTTGAAATATCCTCATTCGGTAATTTTTCGGAAGTTATCACTTCAAGTTCTGCGTCCTGTGGTTCCTCATTGTCACACGAATTTTTCTCTATAATCGATACATTAACCACTTCGGCATCACTAATACTAGTATCCTGTTGTAACTGCAATATAGCGAGCGCTGCTGTTTGCGGTATAACGTCCTGATGATGCCTGATGTGACTTCGCAGCGAATCCTCGCGAACAAATGAACATTCGCACAAATGGCACGGATATATTGTTTGACAATACGCTCTCGCTTTTCCGCGAACGTTTCCCTTCGTTGTTTCTGGCGATTGCTGTTTGATCCGTCGTTTTCTTCTAATAAAGCCAACCTCATAGTCGGGATGTTTTTTCTTCAAGTGTGTGCGCAAATTGCATGCCTGTCGACACGAATAACCACATACATCACATTCGTATGGTTTTTCGTTTGTGTGTATTCTGTAGAATAAACGAGTTTTAACAATAAATTTAATCATAATAATAATAATGAAACATACCTGACATGATTATTCAAAGCTGAACGCGAAGCTGTAGTGTATTTGCAATGATCGCAATGCAACGATTTTGTGTTATGCTCTCGAAGATGCTCTTTCAACACTCTTTTAGAACTCGCGATAAAATCGCATTCACTGCAACTCATTTGACTCTCGTCCGAATGATTGAGCTTAATATGCATTCGTAAATTGCCTTTAATCGCGCACTTATAATCACACTGTTCGCACGCAAACGGCTTTTCGCCCGTATGTAAGCGCAAGTGACGTTTCAAATCTGAGTTGATTTTGAACGATGCCGGACATAACACACAACGGAATGGCGCGTCTCCTGTTAAATCAATACCAGAAAAATGTATAAGCAAATTACGAACAGGAAATAATGAATTTGATACCTGTATGCGTTCGTAAGTGAACAACTAATTGGCTTGAATTGCGACTCGCATATCTGCAAATTAATTTGTTTTGTTAAAAACATTATACAGTATAAGTAATAAATAAATAATATAAAAACCTGCACAATTGACATTTGTAAGGCCTTTCGTCCGTATGAATTCTTTGATGCTTTACTAAACTACTTCTATCACTGGATGCGTACGCACCTATTATTTTTAAAGTATGAATATTAGCAAAAAAAAATTAATTATGAAAATATTTTACGAAAATTTAATAGATAAAATTCTTTTCGCACTCACACTGATCACATTTATACGGCTTTTCTCCAGTATGCGATCTCTCGTGCAATTTTAATTTATCGGAGCGATTAAAATTTCGACCACAAGTATCGCAATGATAAGGTTTCTCTCCGGTATGAATTCTAATACATTATAATATTGTTTCAATATAGTAATAAGTTATTTTAAGTAAACAGTAAAAACCTAAAATGACGCTCCAAATCTTTAAGATAATAGGTGGCAAAAGTGCAAACTGTATCGAATTCGCATTTGTACTTTTTACCATTCTCTGCTATAACTGCAGTATATATTATGAAACACATAATAATTAATAAGCAACATAAAAATATCTTATAAAATGTTATTTACTGGTAGAATAACACATTGTGCTGCCAGTAGTGGTCGTAATAGTTTGAATGCCTGCTATTGATATCGTTTCTTTACGTCGCGATACTGTATTGCTAGCGTCTAAATTGTTATTTTTCTTTCGATTTATATTGGTTTTAATTTGGCAATCGTCCAATGAAATAATTTTCTTATTTTCGCTGCACTGATATTGCGATAACTCATCGATATTTTCATTCACAATTATTCCATCGTTCGTCACAATCTCGATGATTGTTTTCGGACCTAAATCTTCTTTTTGATTATCAGGGCTAACATCTCTACAAAAAATATATATTTAATATTTTGAGTACAAGTAAAAACAACTTAACATTACTTCGCAGGTGAGGTAATGATATCCAAATCATTAGTGTCCACTAATTGTTGGCCTAAACTGCTTTCACTAACTTTTGACGTTCTCTTCGTTTTACATTCTTTTTTATGCGTCATAAATGTGTCGATATCAGTGAACGTGTGCTTACATGCACCACAGATGTGAATGTCTTCCATTTCTATTTTCAATTAATATTCGTTTATTATATACAATAGCAATAATAAAATTTAATAAAAATATTTAGCATTTTGTATCACATTAAGAGCTAAAGGAATTATGTCAATATTCCTTTAAATTATTTAATTTAATAATCAAAATAAAATAATACCGTATAAAATATATTTCATTTAATAAATTATTCAGCCACTAGTATAGCACTACAGTAATACATATATAATCAATAAAAAATTTATCATTTCTAAAATTAATTTACAAATCTGCATAACATTTATAGTAAGACTTGAGAAATATTTAACGATAAATTATTTTATTAATAATTAAACTCCACACGCGAGTTGTCTCTCGATTCTCTCAATAGTTCTCCGCTCCAGAAATTTCTGCCTCTTATGCGCAAAACACGCGCTAACAATGGCAGCGCCGATCATCACAAACTCGAATGTCCAGAAATTTTGCGAATTTCTATCACAATTGCGCCAAACAGTGCCAAACGATTTACAAGTCACCGACTGTTTATAACCAGTCGGTGAACACGCCATCAAATGTTTGCTCACTTTCTCGAATTGACTGCAAGCGATGCAATCATTGATTTCGGTCAACACCTCTGTGTTCCAACACTCCTTATTAGTTCTAGCATTTTCATCCCTCATTAACAATAGAGCGCTGCTATTGTCGATTATGTCATCAAACTCTGGCGAATTGTTGTCGTGTTTTGGCTTAAAACTTATAAACCGTTGAGGACTTGGTTTGTCCACGTTGTCGGTCAACACGTCTTCTAGTATGACCACAATTAGGCAGATCAATACTAGGATCACCACAATTAAGATCATTCGACGAGAACTCAGTAATTCAATCATTATTGAAATTTTTTAATTATTATCAAAATTTAGGACATATCGTAAAAAATATTTGATTTTTCTATTTAAAATTTACTTTAGATTTATTATCTGAAAAACATCTGTGAACACAATCATCAAACAAATTAAAAGTGATCATCAAATGTGATGATAACGCTATTATTGCACAAACAAACCCAAAAAATAAGTTTTATTATTATGATATTATTATTAGATAAAAATGAAAATAAGTGGTGACAATACATTAGCAAATACAGTGTACGGCAACAGCTATTGGCCCTTAACCTGAACTTTCATTTATGTTATTAAAATGTGTGTTTACCTGATTCATCAATCATCGAGTGATCCATTAATGACAGTATCGCCGCAATTCTGTTTTTATCGTTCAAACGTAGAAAGTTCACCACAAATCACGCATTAAATGCAAGCGAATGATGATTTAGTAACATATATTAATAAATAGATTGCAACTGCAGGGCTAACTATTAGTGCGCAATTCAATACACAATACAGGGCCAGTGCACCAGCAATACAATGCACTGCAACTCTCAAGTCTCAACACGCAGTCACACACCAGCTATAGTGAGATGTGACAACTAAGCGCCAAATTTTAAAGTTTAATTTAATCAATATATTTTTTAATTTGTCAAAAAATTTTAAGCTTCGATACCATTGAGAATAAATGTGTTTGAGATTAAAACGCCCTATTTTTGAATTAGATTGCAGGTATTGTTTTGAAGTTAACACAAATAAATGTTTATGATTTATGTTTACATTGTGTTTCAGATAATTTAGTTTTAAAATCCAATGATAAATAATATTTATTTAACAGTAACACAATGTTATTAATTTTGTTTCACTGCAATACTGTAATATTCCACAGTCTGTTTGATTGTACATAAAAGTCTTTCTTAAAGAAAATTTTCAATTATTATTTTATGGTTCGATTTAAAATAACTTAAGTGATGTAAAAATTAATTCTATTAAACCTTTATACGTTATAAAATAGGACTAAACATAGAAACTTTTTCAATAAATCAGGCATTATTTTCTTATATATAAATATAGATATTTATCGCATATATAAAATACAATCATTATATTTAAGCAGAATATATTAATCGATTGTTAAGTTAGAGAACAGCTAAAATTCTTATACTTTTATTAAATAAGATTTTATGTGTAGGAATTGTAAGTTAAAACAGTATACTGTACTCTAATTTTCTATCAGAAAATTATTTCAAGTTTCTAATATCTAGATAATTATTACTTAAAATATGAAAAAAAAAACACAGTGACATAAAACGAATAAAATTTATTTAAGATTGATTTATAATTTAGATTTAGAATAATGTGATGAGAGATCACTACATAGATATACACGAGAAATCACTTTAATTGATTGCAATGAACGGTTGGCTAATGTTCGTAAATGGCAATACCGATACCATTTCCGATGCCAATAGCAATGCCTCCGCGAAGACGCAAAACGAGGTGAAGAGTGGAA
>JAQIVF010000937.1:0-16822 GCA_034698365.1 Steganacarus magnus
AGATTTTTTACAATATTCAGAGATTTAATAATAAGATATAAAGAAGTTTTAAATACTTGTTATCTCAACAAATTTCTAAATAGAATGATCTAAATTTATAAAAGGATTAATTATATTATATCTTTACTGGATTTTCATCCATAAATAATATACACATTAAAAAACTTATTATTAACAATAAGTTAAATTAGATTACAGTTGTAATTTGTATGGTTAACAACAAATAAATAAATTAATAAATATTGAAGAAATTTTTATTCTGATTAAAATAAAATTCAATTCTTTTTTTAAATTTAATTTACTGGCTTTTATGTCAGAGAAATATCAAAACGTAACTTGAACTTAAAATTATTTAATAAGACAATCATTATTAAGCAATTTAAATGATTTGCTATCACAGAACTTTGAACTTTTCGAGTAAAAAAGTTGAAAATTAAAATTATATACTGCTATTTATGGACGTTTCTATTAATTTCCATCAAAAATTTGAATCATTAAAAAATAAAAATATAAAAGTAATAAAATAAACGTTTAACTTACCTTAAAAATTTTTTATGTTCCTCATTTGAATTCTGACTCACGATTGAATCAGATTCTCTCACTCAATGAAGTTCAATACAATTTATAAGGAGTTTACTATACAAGTGGTTTACTGAACATTAACACAAATTCGGGTAAAAATGTAAGATAGCTGTTTATGACATATTGCAAGATTTCACACAAAATCTTAAAAATGCCTCGCGAATATATTATAAAAATAATACTTACAAACATATAATATAATGTCGTAAAAATATTTATCATGAAAATAAATAAATTTTAATTTGGGGGTTTATACTTTCTAGTTGAAACAAAATATTTGAAGAAAATTTATAGACTTGCTTATAGGATAATTAACATTGATTAATCTGTGAATGATTGAAGTTCAAACTTTTTTGTTAAATGAAATAATTAATTAATTGTTAGGATAATGTTGTATTAAATTGTTTGAGTGTTTATTCAAATACTATGAAATACTGCTTAGAGTACTTTTTTCGAAAATCCTAAATTGCTCTACAAGATAAAAGATCTCAATTATAATATCACGGAATAAATACCAGATACATTTATCAAAGTTAGCCCATTTATAATATTCATTTTATTTTTATCTTAAATGCACTTATTTTTATAAAATATTTGTTTTGTAAATTATGGTTTTAACGATTGTATATTCAATTTCCACATACATATTATCATTTAATTTTTTTCAACATGACTAATTTTCAAATCTATAGATAATATAACATCCAAATCAATTTTATATGCAGATTATTAAAAATATTTTAGATTTTTTGTTTTGACATAGGAAATAAATAGAAAACCTTTTTTAAAAAATGAATTCATATTTGTAACAATTTTAAAATTTCTAAACTCCCTATATCTATAAAGATATTGAGCTAAAAAAATTTATATAAAATAATCATAATTCCTCTAGTTTTATCTAAAGTTGAAAAGAATTACACATGTTTACACGATATCCTGTATAAATTACTCCTCCAGCCACAATAATAGAAGTGATACGTCCATAACTCTATAGCACTTTCTGTCTTATTCAATGCTTTAGATTTCGATTGAATAATATAGTCATAAGCAGAACATAAATCTTATCTTAAACTAGCATCATCATCATTAGCTTTTTTTTAATGTGAAATCATTTGATGATAATTGTTTAAATTTTAAAACATTACTTATCAAGTTACTAGCAAAAATTAAATTGAAACGTTAAAATAAGAACTAAAAATTTAATTTTTCAAATATAAATTCATTCAATAATATATTTATTAAAAAAAAGTTTTTTAAAAATTAAAATAAAGTTTATTATTTTTTGTTGTTTTTTCTTTGTTTTATTTGTATCAAAAAGTTCCTTAAAGTAATCTTAATGAAATTTGTTTTAGTTTTTTTAGGTAAAATATCTGAATAAATTAATACATTTACAATTATTCGATTTTTAGAAAAACTATTTCAATTCTATTTTCTTATTTTTTTATATATTCAATATCTTAAAACAATAAATAAATTTTAAAAATTAAAATATATATTATTTTTTTATCGATTATACCTGAATCATTATTCTTGTATTGTTTGTTATTACATTGTTTTTTAGAATTTGAATCTATAATAATTTTATTTTTTAAATTACTAAAATTTAACTATTTTTATACATTTAAAACGTTTACTATGATATATTTCATTTCAATTGATTTCTTAGTTTGTGCTGTTTCATAATATTTCATCGCATCGGTTATTGCTTGTCGTAATATTTGATAACTGCTTGCATTTTGACCAGTTGGTAAAAATATAGTGTTTTGATTTATACGAATTCATACGAATGGAACCGGCATTGAGTTTATTGCAATTGTTGTTGTAGAAACTAGTGGACAGAAAGACATTGTCATATCCATAATCTCTACTTTTTTTAAAAAATAATTGAGCTAAAATGAAATTTAAAAATTCATAACATATGGCTGGCATTGAAGTTGTTGAAGTTCTAAAGCATCGAATGTTGGAAATGTTGGATCTGTCTTTCAAACATATAGCGATTCGGCAACAGATGCAAACATCATTCCAGTTTTGATAAATATGACGATTTCGAACTGGACACTGGAGCGACATTCTCAATAATTGCTATCGATACTTGGAATAAGATATGAAGTCCAAAGCTATCTACTAAGTCTACTTCCAATGGTGATATATTTTGATTTCCAGGATTATATTTCTCATAAATTTATGTCTAACTGGATAATGAAAACTGTATGTGAAATGACTTTTTAGCCAGTTTTTCACGTCAGAATCTTTTGTGTTTGGAAGAACTTTAATAAGTAATTCATAGTTTTTTATACTCGATAAAAAAGTTAGATGTTTTTTATCATAATAAATTTTTGACAACGTCTTTTTTAACTTATTCGACATATTCCCAATTAAATTTTTTCTTTTTAAGATAAACTTTTAACTTCTATTTATGTTTCGTTTTAGAATTTGTAATAACTTTGTTTTTTTTGTTTAGTTATAGGTTTTTCTTTCGGAATATTTATACTATCTTGTGGCTCAATCTCTTCAATTAACTTAGTAGGTCTTAGTTGAACTTTTCTGCAATATTCCATTATAGAACAATATTAAGTAAAGTGGTTACAAGGGGTATAATTAAAGGTAACCATACTCCAGTTTAAAAAATATGTTTAATTTGAAGTAAAACAAGATTTTATTCGCGTAAACAAATACAGATTTCGATTCGAGAAGATAACATAGTGTGGCAAACTTGTCGAACAATTCGCTTATTAAAATTTTTTTAGTTTCGCTTGTATTTAGCTATCGCTTTTATTTACAATTGAGCTCACTTATTATTTTAATTTAACAAACTAAATAAATAAAAATATCTTTTGTTAAATTTTTGTAATTTCACTTAAGATGATATTCTTAAATAAGTTTTTTAAATGGATTGTCAAAAATTAGACGCAATAATATGTCCGACGCAGCAACCAACTAGCTGACTGCTGGCCAATGCTTAAGACACGCAGAAATAACTGTATAACGATGGTTTGTTGACACAGACACCGGTGTCCAAGTTAGCAGAGCCTTCCTTCAGAGCTCTCCACTGAACACTCGGACGCACCAACCAACTAGCTGACTGCTAGCACATGCTTAAAACATACTCAGGAGTCACTATATATTAATGGTTTGTTAACACATACAACGGTGACCAAGTTGGCAGAGCCTTTCCCCAAAGATCTCGCCACCGATATATATAGAGCTCCAGAGTTTATACATCCATCAGTGCCTAACAATTAATACTCACTCATAAATATTGTTAGGAATTTGTTAAAAGCGTTTTAATAGTTGTTACTTCAGCGCATTTTATAACGTCTCAACTATTTATTTTATAAATTTGTCTTATAATTTCAAAGTAATAAGTTATAGCTTTCAAATTGCATACTTATTGGACTTAGGATTGCTGCGGACACACGGATGGACGGACAGACGGACAGTGTCAAATCCATAAGCTCTCCTTTCTTAAGAAAGTGAGCTAATAATGCTTCTTAAACTGCTTTTATAATTTTATTTTTAAAAAAATTAATTTTAATTTTTAATAAATAACACTAAACTCTCGGAAAGTCCAATAAATCTAAATGAATTATTGTTGCATTTTATTTAGAAAAAGTTAATTTAATATTGCAGTTTTAGCAAAATTAAGGTATTATAATTGATAGTAATAAATTTCTTTAAGTTAATTTGACAAAAAACGTGTGAATAATTATATTCATTCCGCAATTTCTACGGTTAGTTTTGTCAAATTCTTCGATTTTACTCACTATGCAGCTCGAACCATTCGAAGCATGTATAGAAAAATATATGAATATATTATCTAATATAATATTTTGTTAAGTCGCCATTTCTTATTTTAATTTCTATTTTTATTTATTTTCAATTATTTTTAATTTAAATTGCTTTTCTATTTTGATTTTAAATTTTAAGTTTTATTTAGAAAAATGAAAACGGCCAAAAATAATACTATTTAAAAGACTTAATCATATAACAGATGAACAGAATTATTATGGCGAATAATGCCAGTTATTTTTTCCATGAAATTCAAAAATAACATTGAATTAATTAAGACCAATTCAGAAAATATTTATATTTTAATCAAGATGCTGATTTTGAAGCTAGATTTAAAAAGATTGAACACGTGTTTATCGAAAATGAAGAAATTAATGACAAACGATCATACGAGTAAAGCGTATATTCTATCGACACTCAAGCAGACTATAGCTAAAGTAAAGATATAAGTGGCGATTTACCAAAACTCAAAATGGAAAAATTTTTGCTTGGTAATTCAAATGAGAAGATGAATATCGAAAACTTATGCAAACATTAAATGAGAAACAAAGAAAGTATTGTATAAATGTTTTGCACTGTATGAAAACAAACAACGAACCAATTTATCACACTGTAATTGGTGGTGCAGGTGTCGGGAAATCCTGTTTAATAGGTGCTATATATCAATCTCTTTTAAGATATTTTAATTTAATGCCCGGCTCAAAACCAGAAACTTTAAAAATTATACTTTTTGCGCCAACATGAAAAGCCTTATTTAATATCGGAGGAAAAACAACTAATTCGGCGTTTGATATTTTCAACCAGAATCTCACATATTCAAATCTATCACATAATAGACGAAATACTTTATTATGTATCTTAGTTGACCTGAAACTAATAATTATCGATGAAATATCTATGGTAGGTATATCTGAGACTACAAGATATTTTTGGTACAACTAAAATCTTTGGTGGTGTAAGTGTTATCTTCTTTGGAGATTTCAATCAACATCGTCCTGTTCAGGATTATTTCGTATTTAAAGTTAGTACAAAAAACAGATAGGGTTTGCTTTTTAAAATATTTTATGGAAAAATTTTCAAGCTTTTGAACTTACTGAAATAATGAGACAAAAAGACAATAAATTATTCGCAAATTTACTCAACAACTTAGCTTCTGTAAATTGTACAGTTGACATAGTTGACAAACATTTATTTAAGTCAAGATAAATTTGTGGTGAGATTAAAAAACCGCCTCCAAATTCAATAAATTTGTTTAGAACCAACGCAGATGTCAACAACTATAATATGACATTATTAAATATGAATACTAGCGTAGGATACGAAAGTCGCGCTAAAGACATAGCATAGGGTGATGTTAGCGCAGATGTTAAGCAAAAAGCATTAAATATAATAACTTTAAAAAAGCGAACAGATACATATGGTTAAACTACAAATATTGTACTTAAAGAAGGAAATTATATGATCACGATTAGTTGATATCGATTAATATATATACGAACATATAGAATATCTATAAAAGATAGAAAAAAAATAATAGCTCAAGTACAAGAAATGCTAGAAAATAACATCATAAGACCTTCAAGAAGTCCATGGTCTTCAATATTTGTACTTCTCCCTAAGAAAAATGTAAAAGAAAGATTTTGTGTTGATTTTCGTAGAGTAAATGATGAAACAATAAAGAATAGAATGCCTTTACCACGAATAGATGATATTTTTAATGCGTTACAAAACGGAAAATATTTGTCAATAATAGATCTATTTTCTGTATATTGGCAAATTGGTGTAAATATTATACATCTGTAAAACCGCAATTAGTACACCAGAAGGTCATTACGAGTTTCTTAGATTACCATTTGGTTTATCTAATGGGCCGGCATTTTCTCAACGTTATATGACGTACTCAGTGGATAAACCTACAATACATGTCTCGTTTATTTAGACGACATTTGTGTATTCTCTGAAACGTTTAAGGATCATATTAAGAACTTACTAAAATATTCGATAGAATTAGAGTATAACAACAAAATTCAACCTAAAAAATGCAAATTTTTATGCGAAAAAGTAAAATATCTTGGATATGTTATAAGTAACAAAGGAATTAAACCGAACTCAGATAACGTAAAAACAGTCCAAGAATTCCCAATCCTGTCAACAGTTAAAGATGTAAGAAGTTTTCTCTGGAGAAATTGACTCCGAGAGATATGGTATTTAAAGACATTGCACCAATTAGGAACAAGAATTTTAGAGTTAGACGAACACAATTTCCTATTTTTTCCGCTGAAGAAATTAAAATTATAAAATCTCAGATTCAAACGTACGACAGTGTTGTTGTAAAGTTGTCGAAAAGGATGTTGCTTTCAGAATGTTATGTGGCTTTGTGTCGCGCACGTACAGCTGATGGGTTATGACAGCTGACGGGGTTTTCGAACATCCACCATCGAATTAGTTTTTTTAGCTTAAAACTAATTAACGCGATTTAGAACCTCTGAAGTTTTGCATCATAACATAAATTTTTATTAATTTAATTTAAAATTACAATTACTTTTAAGATTTTAGGAAATATAAATTTCATATAAGATTATCAGACAAAATGTCAAATAAAATTATGATGAAAATTTTATTAAATATATTAAATTTAAAACCATTTCAATCAATTACAATTGATTAATTAAATTTTAATTGAATATTTAATTCGAATACAATTCCAATTAAAAATAATCTAAACAGTACTAATTTAAATTTATTTTTTTAAAACAATATATAACTCAAAAAATATTTGTAGCCATTTTTAATATTTGCTTTTTTAAACATGAAAGTAATGGACTATCATCAAAATTATGGACATTTATTAACTTGATAAGGTTATGTCTGCGAATTTTTAAAAAAAATTAAAATAATTATTATTGATTTCTTAATATTGTTAAAAATTTCTTTTTATATTTCATAATAAATTTATATAAAAAAGTTATTCATTATTCATTAGCCTTGCAAATTAATTGTTAAAAACTATAATTTTTTTTTGCTTAAATAAATAAAAAAATATATTATAAAACTTATTCTATATATATGGGAAATGATTAAGTCTAACTTATTGGATTTTTAATTACTTTTATTTATTATTTTATAAGAAGAATTTTTGCGAAAAAATGTATTTTAATAGATACTTTTTTAAAAATTACGAGATTTTTTTCCAAATGTAAAATATTGGCACTCTTTTCTTTATCTATTGTTCTAAAATTCTCTATATTTTGATAATTGTTAGTAATCCACAAATTATATTTACATTTATATATTTTTATGAAATAAATCTAGAGTGAGAAACCAGAATAAATTTTGTGTTTTATTTGTCGAAGATAAGAAAATAAACAAAGAGAACACATTCATAAGGTAGTTCACTTTCAAATCGATTTTAAACAAATTTTGAAATAATAATAAATAATAAAAAACTATTTAATGATTGAAATTAGAATACTATTTTTAATATTACATAAAATGGTTTGTTGTGAGAAATATAACCCATAATTATTAACTTTTTTTTAACAGTTCTGCAAAAGTGCCAAATCAATCTGTTTGTTATCATTAGTTGTTAGACCATTTTTAAATAACGAAAAACCATTCTCATTCATAAACGAATTCGAAAATTTAGAAAACTATACAAAGTTAACTATCATTAATATGTAGGTCTCTTTGAGATTGATAGCAATGAAGTTAAAATAAGATTTCTTATCATGATATTTATAAATGAATAAATGACTACAATGTAAATTGAAATATACTACACAACCATGAGCTTTCCGTACTTTATTAGATGTAATTTGAGTAATAAGTTAAAAATAGGGAAACTCATAAGCTTCTTCTTCAATAAGCCATGTCTCGGAAAACAATAGATCGGCTGACAATTTTTGTAATTTAATAGATCACAGTTATTGCATATTGATTAATTATTGGACATAATAATACATTACTTTTATTCCCCCAGAATTATCTTTATATAGCAACTTCAATAAAAATGTTAAAACTGCCTTTATGTTTATTCGATTAACTT
Organism: Steganacarus magnus; assembly: GCA_034698365.1. Classification (NCBI taxonomy): domain Eukaryota; kingdom Metazoa; phylum Arthropoda; class Arachnida; order Sarcoptiformes; family Steganacaridae; genus Steganacarus; species Steganacarus magnus. The sequence goes on from JAQIVF010000937.1 coordinate 8,417, forward strand.
CTGTCTCTACTTCGAAAACAGTATTCTTTTGAAAATAATGACCATTTATGTAAAATACAATGGCTTTATGTGTTCGATTCATTGCTACGTATACGTGTGAGAACATTGTTTTCTTATCACTCTGTGAAATATTTACTAAGACAAAGTCATAACTCTGAACTGTTGTTCGTTAATTGACATCGCTTCACATAATAATGGAAACTGTGTTCATTTTAATCTTACATTCTTTTCAAATTTCGGATTTTTCATTGGAATGTCACGAGTTACTTTCGCAATTGGTGTTCATGTCTGCTCATTACCGCTTTCTTTTATTTGCATACTGATACTTTTGCATTGTTATTATTCCTAAATTTAACTCACTGAATTTAATTAAATTTTTGTGAGGTTTATTAACAATTGCTTCAATTTTTCTCAATACAATAGTATAATTTACAGTTCTATTTTCTTTATAAATACTGTTACAATAAAGTTACTACCTTCCTTCAATATCACATTACCTGGCAAACCATGTTTTCGTTCATTTATTTAAAGCTATAATAACAAGAGATATCTGTATGGTTTCCACACTAAGATTTTTTTTTCATTATCTTCATATTTGTTCTCAAACGCTAAATTCGTGTTATTACTTATTGCTTTTAAATTAAAATCCTCGATGTCCATATGTATTCTAAAAAGATGAATAGCAGTTGGAATAAGTTTATTTGTTCAGATTTCTCTAGTTTTAAATAGATTATTATCCTGAGTTTTACACATATTTATTGCTAAGTTAATAAGCGCTTTATAGAATATATTATCTCCTTTTGTCTCATTATTTCTATCAAAATTATTTTATAGAACATTTGAATTACACAATAATTCTTTATTTATTTTTTATTTCTATTTTGTCATTTTGTCTATTCTGTTAATCAAATTAAAAATAAAAAAATTTAAATTTTAATACTATTACGAGTTTTTTAAAAAATTTTAAATATTTAAAAAAGCTCAACAAAAAAATTAAGATTAATTTTCAATTTTTTATCTTTAGTAAAATAATTTTTGCAAATAGCAAATTAGAATACAAATTCATTGTTTATTTAGGCAGAATAACTTCAAAAACGCAAACAAAGTTTTTTGGTAAACCATTCGACGTCTACAAAATGGGAAGAAGACTTTTGTCAAATCAGTCAAGGATAAAAACGGAAGTCTTTTAACCGACAAAAAAGAGATACTCGAAAGTTGGAAAGAATACTTTAGCGACTTGCTAAAACCAAGTTCAAGCAGTAATTTGAGAACTGTGTCTGAAACCGTGGAAGAATCATCATTAACCATAGCAAATGTACAAAAAAGCTCTTAGTACTTTAAAACCTGAAAAGTATGCAGGTATTGATGAAATTCGACTCGAATTGCTTAAGGTTTTAACAATCGGAGGCTTTAAGTGGATGATTCGCACCTTCAACATTTCTTGGAAAACAGTAGTAGTATCTATGTATTGGCAATATGAAGTAGTGATACCTATTTAAAAAAAGGTGATCTGAGAAAGTGCTGTAATTACAGTGGCATTACTCTTCTCAGCCTTCCAGAAAAACTCTATGCAAAGGTAAGTTACATAAAGTATGTGATCCAAAAATGCAGGAGGATCAGTGTGGATTTCGAAGTGGCCGAGGAAGAACTTACCAACTGTTCATTCTGTAACAAGTCATAGAAAAAACAGAGTTATGCAAAACAAATCACAAGTTTTAGACTTAGAAAAAGCATACGACCGTGTTCAACGAAGTCTTATATGGAGAACACTTGAGAAGTATGGTTTAAGCGGTCAGTTGTTACGAGCATTCTATTCCCTATACACCGATAGTAAAAGTTGTGTCAGGATACTTGGAAATAATTTAAACACTTTCTCTTAGTGCTGGTCTCAAACAATAATGTGTGTTTTCTCCACTCCTTTTCATTATCTACATGGACAGAATTTCAAGACAGTCTTGATCAAGTAGAGTATCGAACTGGGAGATGTCAAGAGAAGCCATCTTCTTTTTGCAGTTGACCTGGCAATTTTGGTATCTCAGAACGATCTCCAGTGCGCAATTGAAATATTTACAATCAATATAGAGTTACGTGACAATTTAGAGTTTGCTTAAGACATATCTGTTAGGCGCTCTCTATTGTTGAATTGCTTGAAATGACACCATGGACCATGTTTGTGGACACTTTCTCCAGAACATGCCATCAAACAGTTGGCCGCAACAACCAAGTATCTGACTGCTAGAGTATGATTAAGACACCTTTGGGTGGCTACAAATCGATGTTTTGCCTACAAAGACACTTTGGACCAAGTTGGTGGACAGTTCCTCCAGAGATCGCCACCGTACAGTCGGACGCACAACCGAGTATCTGTTTGTTAGAATTAAGACTGACTTTGATTGATGAATCTGACAAGACATTCCTTTGAGTCTCTTTATATCGGTAGTTTGCTAACACATACACCTCGAAACCAAACTGTCGAACACAAACAAAATATCATAATTAAATGAAAGATTAAACTTAAATGATTTAAAAAATAAATAATCTTTATTGTACTCTTTAAAAGAGAATGATATGAAAAATCATGTTTTCTCGATTATTTTTTCTACAAAAATAAAAAAAAATCTTCAGGAATGCCATAAAATACAACTTTCAATTTATATAATTATTGAATAATTAAAATTAGTGTAAAAATTACAGTTTTATTTTGGGTTCTTTATTTCATGCATTGATTTATCGAATAATGCATCGAGTGCTGGAGAATAAAGTAATAACACGATTTCCTCATTATTTTTTCTGCGTTTTGAATAATTTCGATGTATTTTGTCATTCTAATAAATCTCTAATATTTGAGTTTTTTGATTTTCCAATCGGAATTAATCTTTGTCAATAGTATGAGAATAAAATTTCAGCCTAATCCAATCAAATAATTTTTAATTATATCGCTGTTTCCGGTGTTCTTATATCTGTTGTGTGCCTATAAACCGCTAACGCTTACGATATGAGAGGAACAGCTCTGACACACGATTTTCGTTAATCTCTGCCTGAGATCTTAATCTTGTAGTCTAAAGCCTATGATTGGTTTTGTTGTTGGTATTATGTGTTAATCCGCGTACAAATTAAACTAAAAATATTGTTATGTAAAATTTCTTAAAGGTAAAAATAATTTTCGCAAAAAAACTCCTATCAATAAATTTTTTTACCAAAAAAGCCTCCTATCTTAAAATTTTTTCACTAAAAAGCCTCCTATCCTGTCTACAGACGGTGATTTTAATGTTAAAAATTCTTCAATTAATTTAAAATTGAATACGGCTAATATTTATATTTCAATTTATATGTCAAATTACTGAATTTCATTTTTATAATTTTAATTAATGAAAATTTTATACTATATTTATTTTTTAAAGAAATTACGATATAGATGAGATGAGAATTTAGGCTGAGCCTAAGACTTGTCAAGAGTCTCTAGGCTGACAGACTTGTAGATGTCTTAGGCTTTAGGCTTAGGCTGATAAAAAACAGTAGGCTTAGTCTTAGGATCAGCCTATGAGTCAAATCCTTAGGCCACCTATTTAGGCTCATTAAAAATTTAAACGCCGAATACAATTGAAGTTAATAATAAATTTTAATTTTAAAAATACAGTACTTCAATTATTTAAAATTGAATACAGCTAATATGTGTATTTCAATTTGAGTGTCAAATTACTGAAATTTTTTTAACTTTTAAATAATGAAATTTTTATACTATATTTATTTTTTTTAAGAAATATCGATATCGAGTACAGCCTAGAGGTTAGGCGGCCTTTTTATAGACAAGTCTGTTGGAGCCTAAGCCTAAAATCTTTCAATTCTATGAAAAATGTAGGCTTAGGCTCAGCCTGTAGCCTAAGCATAAGGTTAGGCTGACTAAAATGCTCATCTCTATGTACAGTTGAGAAAAAATTTAAAAAATTATTCTTTTGTGTTGGTACCCAATATTTTTATGTTATTGAAAATGTATTTTTAATATTTAACTTTAATTATTCAAATTACAGTTTTTAAAATGTTTTGTTAAAATTAAATTTTTCTACTTTCCTGACTTTTGCCAAAGTTCATTTAATAACATTTAATATAGACAATTTAATGTTATTTAAAGTAATCAATTACATTTCAAAATTACAAATTCTTTATATTATTGTTGTTTTCCATGTGAATGTTGCAAATTTAATTTGACATTCGTTTTTAATTTTTACTTTAACTTTTGATTATAATATTAGCAATTTTAAATAATAAATTATATACTCATTATCAGACCTCGGATATTTGGGATTTTCCCAAATTTCTCCATAACAACCAAAAAGTGTTAAATTTTGTTAAAACAACCAAATTTTTAAAAACATCATTTATGTTCACAAATTTATGTGTAAACAAAACATTACACGTGTTTTTCTCTAGATAATAGTTAGTTTTAATAATTTAAAGTAATATAAAACTATGCCTAAAGAACAATCAACTCTTAAAAGTAAAATAAAACAATTTTGCAAACATAATAGAAACTTTAGACAAGAAGATGAAAGATTATTTTGTGTAGTTTGTGCAATGTTCATCAAATTTAATCACACACATGGACAAAATTATGCAAAATCTCATATTGAAAGTAATAAACACAAAAATTTGAAGTCTAAAGGTAAAACACAAGAAACAATTACAACAAAAATTGCTAAACAAAGTTCAACAGAAAGTGAAAAAGAAGTTTATAGTGACTTAACAGAGGCTTTCGTAAGTGCAGATATTCCTTTTTATAAACTACAAAATGAAAAATTAAGATCATTTTAATTCAATTACACTAAAAATAACATTCAACATGAAAGCACTCTAAGAAAAAATTATTTGACACCATTATTTGATTCAAATATTAAGTCAATTATCAAATTTGTAAATATTGAAGACATTTATGTAATTGTTGACGAAACCTTAGATTCAAGAAAGAGGTGCGTAATTAACGTTTTAATTGGAGTTTTTAATGGTGAGCCTTCAATTCCAATGTTATTTAAGGTAAATTATATAATTGAGTTTTAAAAATATTTAATTGATTTTTTCTAAAATTTTAGGTTTCATACATAGAAACAGTTAACGCATCTACAGTTTCGCAGAATGTTATTCAAGCTCTACAAAAGTTATGGCATAATGGTTTACAGTTTAATAAACTCAAACTTCTTATCACCGATCAAGCATCTTATATGATAAAAGCTGGAAAGGATTTAAAAAATTTATTTCCAAGTCTTTATCATGTAACATGTTTAGCCCACGCGTTACATAGAGTTTGCGAAAAAATAGGAGATGATCATAAAATTGCCAAAAATTATATTTCTTCAGTAAAATGTATTTTTGAAAAAAGTCCTTTAAGAATAGCTGCAAATAAACAAGAAACAAATTTGCCTCTTCCACCAGAACCCGTAATTACAAGATGGGGCACATTTATTGAAGCGGCTATTTTTCATTTTAATAACTTTGAAAAAGTTTCTAAATTCATCATAAATTTAAATTGTACTTCAAATAAAATAACTTTGGCTAAACAACTATTAAAAAACAAGAACTTAAAGAAAGATATAAATAGCCTTCATTCATATAATTTTCTACCTTCAATTATTGAAAAACTTCAAAATCAAACAATTAAATTCGACGAACAAATTGAAATTATAAATGAAGTTAAGTTTAAATTAAAAGGCGAAGTTTTATTTAAATTAGAAAAATCTTTAAGCAAAAATCCCGATTTAGAAAAATTATCAGAATTATCTGACGCTGAATTAAAATCTAAATTAATTTATGCTCCTCTAAATTCTGCATCCGTTGAACGTAGTTTCTCAATGTATAAGCATTTATTGGACGAAAGAAGAGAAAGTTTAACTGAAGAAAACATTGAAAAATTACTTATTGTTAAATGCAATAGCTCTTTGTAATAAATATTTGCATAAAACTTATATAAACATTTTTTTTGTAAAAACCAAAAATCGATTTTTTTGTCCCCAAATAACAACCAAATTTTGTAATTTTTAATTCCCAAATATCCGAGGTCTGTTCATTATATTTTAAAGAGAATTGTATTTGTTAAATAGTATTTACTAATATTATTACTATAATTTAGACGAATGTCTTCAAGAATGTGTTTTTCTTAAAATAACAATGGTGTACTAGAATGAGTTATTATACTTATTAATTTTAGCATTAATATAAATATTAATTATAAATTTATTTTAATAATTTGCCTTTATATTTTAGTCAATAAATTTAAAGTAAAATAGACGAATTTTTTTAGCAAATGATAAATAACTTATTTTAAGATTATTATAAGTTTGCTTATAATTTAATGCAATCTAAGTAAATTTTTTTAATTTTTAGCCGGATATATTAAAATAAATACTTGCAATAAACTAATATTACTGAAAATAATTAATTTTATAAGCATAGTTTGATAAATTTATTCATTAAAATTAAACTAACTACTTTTATAAAGTTTGATCAATAATTTTTAAGAAATTTCAGCACAAGTTTTATAACATTCTTGAAAACTTTCGTGAATACATTCATGGATACATTCATGAACACAATCGTGAAAAATTTTTAAACACAAACGTGAACATATTCGCGGACACATTCGTGGACACAAGTAAATCTCTTTGAGGCACCGTAATTTTGTTTTTGAACAATATGTATATTAATTATTAGATTAAAAAATTATACAAAATTTCATACGCTGTTTCTTTACCTATCTATATTTATACAATTTTATTTACAAATATTTTTGTGGATATAAGCTAAAATTTTTTAGATTTTTATATGACAAATATATTATTTTAAAACTAACTCCGATTTACTTCAGTTTTTTGATGTTAATAATTCTCATAATTAGTAAAAACTAGTCAAATTAATTTTACAATTATTGTCTTAGAGTTGAATAAGCAACAAGTAAAAATGTGCCTTTCTATGCATTTAAGCAAAACTTTAATTACTATTTGTTAATAATTAACAATGAATAGCATTTTAATACTGTATATAAATGAAAAATTTACTTATCTGAAGAAAAATTTTATCGCTTTGGAAATAATACTTATAGAGAATAATTACATTTGAATAAGAGAAATATTTAATGAAAGCAAAATTAAAAGAAATATTGCACAAATTTTATTATAAATATTAAAAATAATTATAGTTATAAACTATAATTTAAATAAAGTATTTTAAAACAAATGTTCTTATCTTAATGTTTCAAAAAAAATAATCCATATTTACTTTTATAATTTATTATTAAAATTTTTTTAAAAATACGATAACGATATTTTACTTTGAATGTTTATGCAGTTAATTAGAGGATGCGATCACGTATCAAAATCATTACAATGAAATTTTAACTTAAATACTTTTTAAGAGCCCAGACATAACAATACTCTGAGCAAAACATATTTTATATTACGAAATCACGTGTAAATAAAAACATAGATAATAAATTATGTACATTTCACTAGCTATTAATATTGTCTCTTTGGCCAAAAAATGTACATAATTTAAAAATATTCTAGCGATGTGTGGCATTTTAAATTCAAAAGTGAAAGTGAAACTATTTTAGATTTTAACTTTCGCTTAAGCAAAAGCGAAATATAAAAGAAATCAAAATTTTTGTTAAAAGCCAAGCAAAATTCAAAGAAAATTAAAATTACTTTAAATTTCGCTTTCGTTTTTGCTATTAATTTCGAAAATCAGTATAAGCGAAATTATAAAATAGTTTTAAGTTTTTATAAACTATAATAAAAATTTAATTTTTAATTTTAATTCTTGCATAAAAATACTATTATTTGTTAATTGGAATTACCCTAATCCGGTTTTAAGAGTTATATCTTTTACTAATTTGATTTCTATGCAAAAATTAACAACAATATTTTAACTTATATTAGATTTCAATATAATTCCAAAACTTATTTTAAGTTATTTTCTAAAAAACTAATCTATACATCTAATCAAATTCTTAACTTAAATAATAAATATTTATTATTTTTCATCAATAGCGCAAATATAATTTTTTAATATACATGTGAAATATTTATTCTAATATATTTATGATCTATTAAAAATATATTTAACTAAAACATGTTATTTTAATAAATTATTATCATAAATTTTATCAAATTTTCTATTACTTTTTCTTGAATTAATGCTTTTATAATATTATGATTTTATTGTTTTCAGAAATAAAACATTTTTGTTTTGTTTCAGAGATTATAAAGATGTTTTTTTACTCTATCATGTATTAGCAAAATATCTCCACTTTTTGGTTCTGACGTTTAATAAAACCCTTCCATTTACAAACAAGATCGAAACGGTCATAATATCTGACTTCGTATTGAAATTTTTGTTAGATGTGGATATTATATTAAATTT
>JAQIVF010000938.1:0-16813 GCA_034698365.1 Steganacarus magnus
GTCAATCACTTTTTATTAATGAATTAAATACTGAATTTAATATTAATTGAAACTATTTAAAAGAAACCAAATAAATAACGTTTAATGCATTTTATTTAAAATACTCTTTAATTTTAATTGATATTAATTTTAAAATTGACTTAATTTTATTGAGAGCACATTTTGTATCATATTTGTTATTTAAAGTCATAAAATTAATTAGAAATGTAATGTTTTATGTATTTATGAAATTATCACAAAAATTCAATTAATATATAGATATATTTAGATAGGAATTAGTTGAGTATACATGTGTGATATGATGTCGAAACGAGTTATATATTTTATGCGATTGTTTGTTTGATTTGTCGCACACTTCAAATATTGTTTTAAAATTATGTTAAACAATAAAAGATTTGCTAATTATACAAAAAAACACACATTTCTATAAAATAATATAAAGTTTCGTTAGTGAGGCTACGCATGTGAGCCAAAACATTTGTATTAATTAGTGTTCTGTCGAATCCAGCTTTTAATTTTGATTCGATTCCGATTATATTCTTAAAATTATTTATTTTATCGATTCTATTCCAATTCATAAATCCGATTTCAATTCTCAATTTAAAAATGAATAAAAGTTAAATATTCACTAAAATTATTTTTTGCATAACTTTAGGCAAAAATTTATATTTGTTTTGAAAAACATACTAAAATAAAAAATTAATTTCTATTCCAATATCAATACTAAAAACTTTTAATTCCGATTCTATTCTTAAAAATTTTTTTCTTTCGATTCTATTCTATTCCAATTCTTTATATCAAATTTCCTTCATTTCGATTCTATTCCTATTCCGATTCCAAGAATCGAAATAACACTAGTATTAATTAATATTAACGATTTGTAAGTGTATTTACAAATATTTAAGTTAACAAATTTTCGCTTCGATATGATAACTATATTGTTATCATAACTAAACGTTTTATATGTAGAACCCACTCCCCTCTCCTGTACCTCTGAATATTTTTTGTTTAAATGCAGGTTAAAAATTTTAAGCAGAGATAAATTAATATTCTTCTATAACTTAATTAAAAATCCTCCCAATTGGCATAAAATAATTTGTGTTGAGTTGGTTTGGTTAAACTGTCACAAAGAAAAGCTATATCTAAACCAATAAACACTTTACATAATTAAAGTTATAAAATAAATTTGGCTCAAGAAAAGTCAAATCATTGTCACATTTACTTTTAATATTAGATTAATTATACTGAATTTTACGATAAAATATCTTCTATTTTCACCTTTTCTCGCTCTAATATAATTGTATATTAAAATAACAAAAAGAGTTTACAAAATCTGTTTACACAAAAATAGTCGCAATCAGTAATCTTGTGGACGAGTGCTAAATTCAAGTTTTTTCAATTTTATAATTAGGCGTCAAAACAAGTGTTAACAGATAGAAAATCAGTCATCTTCTATATCACAAAACTTGTCTAAACTTAAAATGTTTTCTTTTTAATACTATTTTTTTAGTCTGTGTTCTGTCCATAAAGTTATTTTTGGTTTCAAAGTATGTTTACTATTCTATTTTATAGTGTACTTTTATATTGTGATAAGAGTAATGTATTCTCATCTAAAGGGTTGCTTCAGTCACAGTATTGTAAGTTATAAGTTATAACTATTTAGTCTCTACTTTTTCGGAAATCCGACTTTATTGTTGATTAAAACTTTCAGAAATTTAAATGGTTGTAATTGTTAGCTCATTATAAATAAAAATAACGTCATTTAACTTTTCGAAATCTCCGCAATTTTAGAGTTCTTAAAATTTTCCGAATTTTTCCTAAATTTAACCGAAATTAACCAATTTTTAAGAAATTTATACTTAAAAAACAAGTTTTCTCAGACAGAGGGTAGAAACTTAATAATTTTTTTCAAAAGTTTCAAAGTTCAAGGATAGATAATTTTAAAATTTTGTAAAATTTATTTCAATATCAAAATAATATCCGTTAAAATAGATAGCATTTCAAGATTATAGATAAAAAATTTTCCGAAATGTCCGAAAAATGCCTATTTTTTGTCCGAATTTCCGACCGAAATTTGCCTGTTTTTATTCCGAAAAAGTAGAGGTTCTGGTAATAAGCTGTCTAAAACTGCATGATTTATTAAAACAGATCACAACAATGCAATCACATAATGAACATCACTCCATGCACAACACAACAATGCATTGCAAATTGAATGAACACTATATTGTTACAGTACTCGACAACTAATTGGCCGAATGCGTGATTTAACGCTTTTTAGAATTGATGTTAGCGTTCAAATATTGAGCTTTATTTCAAATCACAAATTAATTATCTATAAGTTGTTTTTATTTCTAATTTAATCATTGAAATGAAAGCGCAATTTTCAAAACCAAACGCAATTATCGTTGATATCGAGGGCACAACAACTGATTGCACGTATTTTTCCCGAGTTTTGCTTCCATTCATTAAAACATATTTGACTCGATTTCTGAATGACACGTGGGATCAGAGAGACACCAAAGATGTGATTAAAAGCATGAGAAATCGAACAAAATCAGATTCAAAAACAATGCCTAAAAGTAAGTGATGATCACTTTATGCGCAGTATTACTATCACATCATATTTCATTCACACAAATATTATAAATATCAAAGCAAACAGTTGTTTAGAAATTACTAAAAATCTGTTCTCAACAGTATTGAACTTTTATCCAATTATAGTATTAAAACACAACTTTTACTTTTGTTTGCCACAAATTATCAGATCACAGAGATTTGTAACGAGTAATTGAAACAAGTGTCTGACATAAGATTAGATATTTGCTTCTTTTAAATCATTTTCAGTGTCATTTTATAAATGAAAACCAAATTACTTTAAAAATTAATAATTTGTATTATCATAAGTTTAGTTCCGAAAATAAAATCAGAATCTAAAGGTAGAGAAGGTATGAAAACGCAGTAAACTTTGATTTGATAGCAACGTTAAAACATTAGACATTCTCACAGCTATTATTGAATCATTAAATAAAAATGTTTTGTGGCTTATGGACAAAAAACACAACACACGAGAACTGAAGACTCTGGAAATTCTACTTTGGCTGTGGGGTTACGAAAAAAAGTATATCAAAGGCCACATCTATGGCGATGCGGTGAAAGGTATGCACAAATGGAAAACTAAGCTCGGAATACGACTGTTTACGTACACGTCTGGAATGGTGACCGCCATCAAGCTATTGTTCGCCTGTTCTAATCACGGAAATGTTTATATTGTAAGCCAATTTGCAACTTTAAAAATTTTATTTTAACTTGAAATGAAAAAATTTATACTAATAATAATTGAAATCACAGCTTATTGATAAATTTTTTGATCAACAAACTATCGGCAAAAAAACCGATGCAGAAAGTTATAAAAAAATTGCAAATATAATCAGCACTGACATAAACTCAATAATGTTTATCACTGATAAACCTATTGGTAATGTTTTATATAAACATTTTCCAGTGTTTTTAATGCTAATTTATAAATTAGAGGCAAAAGCAGCGAAGAATGCTGGATGTGTGGCATGTCTTATTAGAAGAAAAGGAAACAAATATTTCAGCGAAAAAGAAGTCGATAACATTTCAGTCATTGATGCGTTCACTGACATTAAATTTTCAAATATATCTTAATAAAAGAATAATAACGAAATAAATTTTTGTGTTTTGAACGAAATGATTCACTTATAGTGTTTATATTCAATTGTCTAATTTTGATGTTAATTTAAATGATTTTCCAAAAATTTACTTTTCGAAATTAATTTTTGACTTCATTTGCATTCAATATATTTTGAAAATTATTTGAGATTAATAAAATTATTTGTTCTCTAATAATCCACGAGTCGATAATTTACGATTAGGTCAATAGACGATGGCTGGACGAATGAACGAAAAGTTATATTTTAATATCTACTTCTATTCTCTTAACTTTAAAATCAATTTAGCCTAACGTTAATCAAAAGCCTTGAATTTTCTTCTTAACAGTACACTATTTACTTGAGCTTTTAATCAGTATTGTATTGTTTTTATTTTCATACAAAATCAAAATGTGAATTGAATGAGTGGATTAAAATTAGTTTATAAAAAATGTGTTCAGAAATTGGTTTCACTTTTGTTATTTAGCCATTATATGAATCAATAATCAACTTTTTTCTCTCAAAATTTATACAAACAAAATATATTTCTTAACCTTATTCTTAAAAAAATTACAATACAAACACAAAATATGAGTCATATAATAATTACATTTTGGTAAAAATCAAAAAATAAATAAATAAATACAACAGAATTTCATTAAGTTTTTTATAAGTGGACTAAAAATTTTTAATAACTAAGTCAAAATTTCATTTTTACACAATAGTTTTTTGTTTTCAATGCAAATAGTTTTTTGTTTGTTTTTTAGTTTTCTAATACAGTGTTTCGAAATAGGATGTATATATAGAACTCAGTTATAACTCATTTAAATACACCATTTTTTTCACAAAATTAAGAGATGATGAATCGAAATGTAATTGTTATATGGCAATAATGAATTTGGATGATTTAGTTTAAAGATATTACATTATATAATAATTGCGCCCATTATTTAATACGCCACGTTAGAGAGAGAGAGAGAGGGAGAGAGAGTTGAACGTAGCGCTTCAAATAAAGGCATTCATTACAGAGACTGTATATAACACTTTTAATAAATAGTTTTAATAGTTTTATTTAGTATATCAATAATTACGATGATCTTAACCAGATTTTTTTATACCCTTTACAATACTGTTCAACAGCGAATATTTCGTGTCTAGAAATTAATAAATACTAAAAATGAAAAAAGTGTGATTTTTTAAATTTAATATGAAACAGCATTTAGAATTGCAGTTTATGTCTATTAATAATAGGGATTATTAAGAATTAGTGTAGTTTTGTTTTGTTTTTTTTGCATACCTATTACTCATTTAACTTAACAAATTATAAGTTTATAGTATAATTTTTACAATTAAATGTTTTTGGAGTGAGCTCTTCGCACATCAATTTTACAAACCACTCGATTAAATAGTACAGTACATTAGCTTTTTGTTTTTGTTTGCATTATAAAGGCACTAGTATTAAGGAAGATCTCACCTATCATTAACTCTGTAAAGGGTAGGAGAAAGTATTGTTTTGTTTTGTTTTAAAGCAATTTTCATTTTGTTTTTAAGTAGCTTTCGATTCAAATTATATATACCAAAACTTTTTATCTTCATTTCTAAATCTATGGCTAATGTGGATTTATTTGGTGATAAAATCACTCTTAATAAATGAATTTCAAGTGCAATCGAAGATTGAGAATAGAGGGGAATGTAAAATTCTGTACCATTATATCTTTTTTTAATATGTAATTATAACAAGGAATTATTGAATAAGTTTTGAGCACAGCTATAATTCCATAATAGGGTATCATTGACTGTGAATGACAAGACGATTGTGTGAAATACAATAGTTATGTTGAAAAATTAATACGAAAATAACTTAATTACTAAAAAGCTCAGCAATGGTTAAAAAACAATAATATTAAGAAATAAAAATTACGATTACATTATTACAATTACATTAAAAACGAATAGCAAATGAATTTGTAGACATAAGTGGCGAAAAAAATAGTGGTGCTTTTAAATAAAACTGGACTAAATCTAAATTAATATAATAATAATAATAATTAATGATGATTATAAAATCTGTACATTTTTATAGTGATGTATCGAAAAAAAATGTTTTTTAAACATAACTTATTGTCTCATTATACGCACAGCAGTGAAATAGTCGAATGTAATTTCATGTCTACTTTTTTTGAAACAGGCATTGCGTTAAACACCATTTGAATAATATCACGTTTTTTGAATAAGTTTTGCAGCGCACGTCTATTTTATTATTTTTTTGATATCATTCGCATAATTTTTACTCATTTTTATGCTCTTGTAATAAAGCAGCAAAATTGCAGTCTATATTAAGCAGTCATTTTTCAGGTTAAATTGCTGTAAAAATATCACAAATTCGCAAATAATATATCGTTAATTGTGGGTCATGTTTGAGGTAGTTATAGAGTTGCCCGATTGTTTGCTTTTACTTTTTGACAGATCTTTTGATGAAGACTTGTTAGATTTCTTTTTAGCAGCATTTTTCACCTCCATTTCGGAATCTGAGTTCTCGTTAATGTCTTTATCGTCAAAATCTCCATTTAAGTCGTCGTCATCGTCGTTACCCATAAGCGATTTAAGACTCTCGTCGTCGGAGTCACCGATAGCAGCGGCAGCGGCAGCACTCGATGGGTGGACACCAGCACTCGCTAATAAACTACTCGCTAACGACAAACCTGATGGAGCATTACTCACACTACCACTAGCACTATGTGATGACTTGGATGATCGACTTGATGTTGTTTTCGTTTTTGATGAATGACTCGAAGAATTTGTTGTGTTGGTTGTGTGTGTTGTTGTGTACCCACTCATCGCAGAAGTGCTCAAATTGCCCAATCCATTCATAAGTCCCGTATGAGCAGCTAAACCAAAAGCTGAAGGCGGCAGAGAGAAACCACTTAAACTTAAAGGATTGTATAAAAAGTTTGGCGAAGGGTATAAAAATGGTAATGCTCCAGATCCTAGTGCTGATGAATTCAATAAATTACTAGAGTTCATATTATTTTTAGATTTGCTCGAACCGCTGCCACCACTACTTGACTTATCGACATTTTTATTTTTATCGCTCGAACTTTCTTTCTTTTCTGATGGATATCCGGTGCTTCCCATTGCAGTGGAAGTTGGTGTCAGACCAGGTATGTTAAAGCTAGGAAATCCAAAAAGAGGATTCGCTAAACCCATTCCGGCCAAACCTCCGAATGGAAAGAATAACGGCGGAGCACTACCCGACGCACTCGATGTCGTTGCGGTTGACGTCGCTGTCGTCAGAGAATTTGATGTTGTTTTTGATGATGAAGATATGCTCGATGATGGAGTGGTTGATACAGCATTGTGATCCATAAACATTTTCATAGAAGGAAATCCAGCGGCTAACATACTAGCATTGAAACCTAATGAATTAAGCGCCGCAGACGATGGAAAATTTAAGCCACTCGATGTCGAAGGAGTGTTTCCAAATGAATTTCCGTAACCACTTGCTAATAATGAAGCAGCGGTTGCACGCCTTGAGCTACTGCTCGAATTACTAGAACTATTGCTATTTAGATTTGAGTTGAGATTAATATTTGAGCTGTTATTGATTCTTTTATCGCTCGTTCGAGTTCGCACTCCAACATTTGATACTGAAGTCTATCATAATGCAAATTAATTAAAAAACAATTTTTTATTATATATTAATCATCTTATTATTCAAAACTGCAGATATAATTAAATGAAACTTACAGGTGTTTTAAAAGTAGCGGCTTTCTCCTTAATTAATGGACTCCATTTAGGGTCGACATCGAATTTCGGATTTTTGTCGAGCCATTCTGCCAAATGTTTGAGTGGTGGTGCCTTAGATCCGGTAATCTAGTTATTAGTCATTCACAAATAATGAAATAAAATTTCACTATCAAATTGATTTAAAATTATACCTTTTTGCCAGTTGTTCGATTGATCACAGAAACGTTTTCATCACCAGTTAAATGTTGCATATCTAACTGCGTTGGATCGAGTCGAGGTCTTCGACCCCTTCTCCTTCCTTCAGGCAATTCTAATAACTCCGTCTAAAATATACATATAATGGTTATAGAAATAACAGAGCATACATACATACACACACACACACACACACGTTAAATAATATTTTAATACAATAACGTGACTCACATTTGCAGCAATAGATGAAATAGGATTAATATTGATGCTCGGATTAAATACATTTGCCGCAGACGCTGCGACCATACTTGCCATGCTTGGATTTTGCGCTATAAATTCGGGGTGATCTTCGAATAAACTTCTGAGATTCTGCCTAATTATAGCGACCTGTTCGACTATGGAAGATGCTTCGTTTACTTTTGAGAGCGGTATTTTTGATGTGTCTAAGGCACCAAAATGTGGAGCTGATTTATTCAGTAGTGAACTGTCATTCGTTTTTGTGGATTGCGTTCCCGCACCGGAATGAGCTGCGGGTGGGGTTGAGGCTAATTTGTTCTGAATAATAGCCGAATGTTTGGATAATTCATCCATAAAGTAAGTGGCCTGACGTTTTTCTGTTGCTGACATCATTCTTTCGTTATTATCCATTTTATCTAATTTTGGATCACTTTTCTTTTCTTCCATCATTTTCTTCGCCTGAAGATTAAGAGCCAACGCATCAATTCTGCTCCCGATTTTTCGAGAATTCTTCCTCGAACTGGTGGTTACTGCGGTACTTTGCGATGAATTTGTTAAATTATCGTTAGCTAATGATCTCATTATAGACGCGGAATCGTCGCGCGAATGCGAATGCGAATGCGACTGTTTTGGTGGTACAGATGCTGAACTTAAATCGAGAACATCCAGAGACGCAACAGAACCGCCATCAGATTTGGACGGAGGCGCGGGTTTATGAGCGGGCGGTGCGGGCGCTTGTGTCGCCATTTTTGGTGTTGATTTAAATCGACTCGTAAGATCTAAAGTGCCTAAAGATGTATTATTTCTCGATGAAGAAGAATTTTGGTGTGCAGGTGGCGGGCCTTTCGAGCTCGCAGTGCTGGTTGTAGTGGTAGATGTGGTTGAAGATAAAGCGTTCGCCACTGAAGACGCTAAAGATGATTGTAAAGATTGCTGCAAAGACGATCCCAATAATAATGATGCCGTCTTTTCGTCAGTTAGTAATTCGTCTCGAATAGCAGAACGCAAATTACAAAAAGGAAGGCTAAACAGCGGCGGTAAGAACTGCGGTGTGGTATTGCTCAACAAAGATGACTGCTTTTTGGAAGGCATCTGTTGTTGCTGTTGTTGTTGCTGCTGCTGCTGCTGTTGTTGTTGTTGTTGTTGCTGCTGGTGGTGCTGTTGTTGTTGTTGATGTTCAATCGTTTGCGATAATAAATTGCGCAATTTTGCTCTTTCCGCTTCCACTTCAAACCTTCTTCTCCTTCTCCTTCTTCGATGTCTTGACGACTCCGATATTGCGGCAGGACTTTCTGAGTAAAAGAAGTCAGGTAACGGAGAGAGTGCCTCTCTTCGCGGAGTGTGATCGGGAGTTGGATGCGGCGTTGGTTCTCGGCTCGCACTTGAAAGACTACACGGAGACAAAGGACGTGGAGAACTATCGGCGGTGGCAACACTTGGTGTTGATGATGGCAAAGGACCAGATATTAATGAAAAGAAAGAATGCCTAAGCGATGGCCATTCGTTCTTTTCAACGGTATGACAACACTGCTCTAATCTCATTTGTAAGACTCGATCTTTAGGCCAACGAAGAGATGTTTTTTGTTGTAATTGCTGAGAAACCAATAAATTAGTGACTGGAGTGTCCGCGACGTTATTCAATAAAGCGTTCTCAGAATCCGCTTTAATTGAAGTGCTCTCCTTTTCATCGTCTGGTGATTTTGAAGCATCAGTTTTCTCAGTTTTGCTGTCATCAATAACTGTATTTTCATCACAATTCGTTTCATCCATTTTAGTTTGTTGTGCGTCATCATTGCATTCACTTTTAATAATAACATCGTTTTTATCAGAATTATCATCATTTTTATGTTCATCTTTTTCTTCATCTCCTGTTTTAGTTTCAGCCATTTCGAGTCCATTAGCAGTTTCTTCTAAATTACTCGAAGACAACGTATCGTTAACAATGTTTTGTTTTTTATCGTCTGACTCGAAATCATAATCAGATTTATATTTAGTTTGTTGTTTGCTCTCTAAAATTTCTTTTAAAGACTGATTTTTCATCGGATATTTGATTTCTTTCGATTCACTTTCCTCTTTAATTTTTGTATCATTAGTAGATTCTTCATGGGTGTCGCCATTATTTTCCTTAATAATTTTAGATTCATCCTTAACCTCTGATTCTTCTTCGTCTTCATTTTTAGAATATGAATCACTATCTTTTTTTACATCAAGTTTAACGTCACTTTTTTCTTCGTCATTTTTCTCGTCATTCTTTTCACTAGTGTTCATTTCACAATTATTGTTACTATTATTACTTTTATTGATTTCTTTTTCTTCGTTTAAGCTATCATCTAATTTAAAGAATTTTTTGGCTAAATTTGATTTCACGAGGTCTTCTAATTCAAGTTTACTATCGGCTAAGGAAATGGTAGTTTCAGTTTTAGTTGATTCGAATTGTTTTAAAACATCCTTAAAGGATAAATCCGGATCATTCATTAAATTAAAATCAAGTCTATTTAATCCATATTTTGCGGCACCAATAAGCAAATCTTTGTCATGTCTGCCGCACTGCCACCAATCAGGCAAATCCATGGAGTGCTGGCAAAGTTGTAACCTTTCATCGAGTTCCGGATGGCATAAAATTTCTTCTCTAATTTTACTCAACAAATCAATTCTCGCTAAACAACGACTGGCTCTCTCCTCAGAAATAGGATCAACACTTATTGGCAAATTTTCCTCTTCATCAGTCAACCTTCTATTGGTGACTCTTTTACACATCGCGTAAAATGCTTTAAAGTATTCCGTTAGAGTATCGTCTAATTTTCTTTCCAATCGACCAAAAGATCGAAACCTTATCCAATCATATTTATCAGCTTCTTTCTGGTATTCAACTCCAAACGACGAAACTACTCTATAGAAGTCAGCCTCTTCTCTACGCGACCATTTCCTAGATAACGCAATTGAAATTCAAATTTTTATAACCTATCATTTGAAAAACAATATAAAGGTAAACATACTTCTGTGCCTGTTCTCTCTTTTTAATTTCTCTTTCTTTGATAGCGGCCTCAAATCTCTCTAATCGTTCGAGCCTTTGCTGATGTCTCGCCCGTTGAGCCAATTTCATTTCTTGTTTCTTAAAGTTTCTTTGATAACTGGTAACGACTCTCCTTAAACGATGATTCATATCAGCAGCGGATGGGAATGGAAGAAATGCGCCATTTTGTGACTGTTCGTCGTCTTCTTTAATAATTGATTCTGGCTTAGTCTCAGGTTTAGGTTTAACGCAATCAGTTTCACTTAAAGGAGTAGCAGGTGTTGCTGGCGTTTCTGGTTCGTCATCCTCATCGAGTGTTTTACCCAAATCATCGTCAGCGTTCATTTCGGCCAACAACGCCGCGCCATCAGGCGGTCCGCATCGATGCAAGAAGCATAGGATCGGGTCCTGACGCATCAAATTGAATCGATCGTAACCGTGTTTATACACACCAACTATTAACGATTTATCCGCATCTTCATCCCACCACGAAGCGGGAGGATCGCCGTCAGCGACCGGAGGAGGTATTGGAATATCACGAGCAGGAATACAAGAAAATACTTGTTCATGAAGATCACCAATAATTTCGTGTTTGAGGTAATATAACAACCGAACGCGTAACAGAATTCTAGAAAATTTTATAAAAGAGTTATATAACCTCTGAAAATTTTTTTACATTAAATAAAAAAATAATAAAATTCAAATTATCAGTTGTATTGAATTTTTTTTAAACTCATGGTAACCACAAATAAGCAGTCACTCAGTATTAGCATGGCTAAAGTCATCATATTTAACGTTAATAACATTAATCATAGAACTCTTCTTAAAAAGTTATAGGTATTTGATTCTATTTAGGGTAATCTCCAGTTCAAATATAAAAGTAAACTAATTTACGCAATAAGCTATATGTTAAATAATGTTTTATAAGCTATTAACAGGTTCTTGATTTAAATTAAATTTAATCCATTTAATTTAAATATTATTATTTAAACTTTAATTTATTTTCTATGAATTAGTTCTAATTGCTGATATATATCTATATAACTTTTTGGGTTCTATTAATAAATATATAAATTGAAAATAATTAGCATATAAGTAGAAAAAGCTTACTTATTTGCGTGTCGATGCAAGTGTTTGCGATACATGTCGTCAGTAAGTAATACATCGGGATTGTATTTATCATCTTTAGCCC
Organism: Steganacarus magnus; assembly: GCA_034698365.1. Taxonomy (NCBI): domain Eukaryota; kingdom Metazoa; phylum Arthropoda; class Arachnida; order Sarcoptiformes; family Steganacaridae; genus Steganacarus; species Steganacarus magnus. Next base: position 12,059 of record JAQIVF010000938.1, read on the forward strand.
AATCAGCACTTTCTAACTCTTCTCCGACAGTCTTTTTAATTTTTTTGTTTTTACGACCTCGCGGTACAGGAGCGGACAAACCAGTATGATTTCTGTGCACTCTATGCTCTCCATCTTCGTTAGGAGTTATCAAATCCCAAATAAATGATTTAATTTTTTCGTCTCCTTTATAGTTTTGCAACGCATACAGCAAAAGCACTCTTGATATACACTCGACATCTAATATTGACAAATGTCTTCTGAAATTTCCAAGAATAAGACATTCTTCCCATCGGCCCCAACCAAACGTTAGCAGCCCTTTCTCCACTTTATAACACTCAGCTCGTGTCCAATTTCCAGGTCCAAATTCTTGCAAATAATCTTCATCGCGTTCTCTTTCATATCCACCTCCGCGTCCCTTTCTTCCCTTCTTTCCTTTAGGTAAACGACTTCTGCCACCGCGAGTGCGCATCGAAACTGAATCATCGTCTTCATCGCTGGATTCCAGTTCAGACATATCAAGAACCGAGTCATCGGCGCCGAAGCGTTTGGTTTGCGTTCTTCGACGCGGTTCTATAACAATTAAATCGTTTCGACCTTTAAGTTCATCGACATCAAGATTAGCCTTTTTGGCCCACTTTTCCCAAAAATTCGGGTCATCTATTTCAATGTCTGATCTATTGTTTGAAGACGCAAACGACGCCTTTGAAAATGTGGAGCCTTTTCCCTCACTTTCTATTGTGATGATATGAGTTCTTCGTTTTAAGATTTGCTCGATATCTTCTTCACAGAACTTATCGCCAGCGCTGTCGTCTTCCATTAATGCTCCATAAGCACCTTTTCTTAACAAATCTTCGATTTCTTTTTTAGACATTTGATTATCAACTAAGTTAGCCTTTTGAGAGTTTAATGACTGAAGAACAGCGCGATCTAATCCTAATTTCAAACTCGCTTTATCGAACATTTCTCGCTCATAAGTGTTGCGGCAAATAAGTCTATAAACCTTAACAGCCTTCGACTGTCCGATTCGATGACACCGGGCTTGAGCTTGTAAATCGTTTTGCGGATTCCAATCGGAATCAAATATGATAACAGTGTCAGCAGCAGTTAAATTAATACCAAGCCCTCCCGCTCTTGTGCACAAAAGAAATATGAATCGATCGGAATCAGGTTTGCAAAACCTATCGATAGCCGCCTGACGCAAATTACCACGAACTCTGCCATCAATTCGTTCGTATGGATAGCGTCTCTGAACCATGTAATCTTCCAAAATATCTAAACAACGAACCATTTGCGAAAATAGCAAAACTCGGTGACCATTAGCGCGCAAACGAGGCAACAGTTTATCGATTAATACCAGCTTTCCTGACGCGTGAACGATAGCGTTTAATGTTCCTTCATTAGAATCTGCGCTTTGAGACTTGCATTCAAGCATTATTTGCTCTTCCGCGCCACTTATCAAAAAGGGGTGAATGCAACACTTTCTCAATTCCATCATTGTGTTCATTAAATTAGGCATATTAGCATACGTTCCGCCTTTACTTAAAAATTGAAAATTTCTCTCTAAAATAGCGCGATAGTACTTCTTTTGAATATTAGTCAACTCAACCTAAAAATAAATTAGTATTAGTTATACAAGTCTATAAATTAATTAAACTTAACACCGTTACTAAATAAAGGCAAAAGCAGACACACCTCAACTATTGTTTCTTCTTTGGGCGCTAAGCTTTTTTCAACGTCTTCTTTGAGTCGTCTAAGCATCATAGGCTTAAGAATAGCTTTCAATTTATCGACTTGGGTTTCAGTTTTAAGATCACCAAACTCGAGCATAAAACTCTCATTCGAAGTGAATTGTGTGGGTTCAAGAAAATTAAGTAAACTAAACAACTCTTCCACATTGTTTTGTAGTGGCGTTCCTGTTAATAATACTCTATGTTCCATATCTAATAAGCGTAATCCTTCTAACAGTTTGCAGTTGCGATTCTTTAACCGATGAGCCTCATCGATGATACAACATCGCCAGTGAATTTCTCGCAATTCAAGACAATCAGTTAAAACTATTTCAAAAGTAGTGATCATCACTTGAAATTTAAATACTCCAGGAATTCTTTCGTGATTATCGTTCTTATAATACATTTCATATTCTTGCAGCATATTTCTACTCGCAGAGCTAGTTTTTTAATAAAATAAAATGTTAGCTTAAATGTTAATAAGCCTAAATGAATTATGATATGTTCCATACCTTCCATGATAAGTAATCACATTAAGATCAGTCCACGTCTCAAACTCTCGCTGCCAATTACCGATTGTTGAAAGCGGCGCTATTACTAAGAATGGGCTATAAATACCATAATCACAAATATCTTTGACAAAAGCAATCGATTGGATTGTCTTTCCCAAACCCATCTCATCAGCTAATATGCAATTTTGACTGAAAATGCAACAATAATTAGGTTTTGAGACAACTATCAACTGACAAAACACTTACCCATTATACCAACAAAAGTTAAGCCAATTAAGACCTTCCAATTGGTATTCTCTTAATGTATTGTCGCCTTTATAGACAGGCGAATCATCCTTTTTCTTCCAGTCAGACGGTTTTGGACGTCTTTTAGGCTTCAATTTGTCTTTTGATGGCGGATGTCTAAATTTCCAGAACTGTTCAATTTTAATCGGCTCGATATCATCTTCGAGTTCCCATGTGCTGTCTTCATAAGCAAGGCTTCTCCATTTTACTAAATAATGCTTAACTTTTCTTGTCTTCAAAGGTTTCGTTTCAATAATATCTTCAATTTTTTCCTTTTCTTTTTCTTTTTCAATAACTTCGTCTTCGATAACTTCTTTCTCAGTAATTTCTTCGTCTTTTTTCTTTTCTTCAATAATTGAATCATTAGTTTTGTCATCGATTTCTGAAATTTGCGTACTTTCAGAAGATTGTGATTCTTTCAAAGTATCGCCGCCAACATCTAATTCACTACTTTTTTCTTCTAATGATTTTTCATCTTTAACTTCTAATGATTCTTCCAATGAATCATCCAATTTTTTCGTGTCATCAGTTAAGGTATCAGCAATTACTTCAACAATTTCTTTCTTTTCAACAATTTCTTCGGGTTTTATTATTAATTCGTTTTCTACGATTTCCTCGATCTCATTAACATCTAATAGTCGATCGACTTCAATGTAATCTGGATTATATGGCTCTTCGTCCAGGAAATCAAACACATTCATGACATCCCTTTTTTGTTTATAACGTTTAATTTTTTGGGATATGCGTCGATCACCCTTTTCGAGCTCTTCCTCTGTTTGCCACGCGCAGTGAAAGTAAGATAAATTTTTATATTTCACAAAGTATTCCTCGACCTCAATAGTTGGTGGTTTGGCATTTAAATCGGGTTCAGTGCCTTCTGGAACTTCCACTTCGATTTCTCTCTGAGCCATGCGAGATGTCATTATTTTTTCAACAACCATTGTATCCTCGTTTATATTCGCAACAACACTAACTATTGGATTATCTCCCAAAAGCTTATTCTCACTATTTATTAGTGGAGTCGATAAACCGCTTGATTCCGTCAGTTTTTTAATATTCTCGTCATCTTCAGAAAGTTCAATGTCAATGTCGTCAGTATATTTTTGGCGCTTTGTATTTCTAGCAGATCTTCGTTTTTGTATTCCACTATCTGTTTCGTCAGGTGATGGCGGAGGAGTTCGTTCTAATTCGGAATTATCAGACGAACCCAAACGTCTCCTCTTTTTGTTTTTACTAAACTTTAGAGCAATCTTAGGTAACTTTTTCTTTGGTGCTTTATTTTTAATTTTAATCTTTTTTGGTCGATCTCTTCGAGAGCCCTTTTCTTTTTTATTGGCAGTCTTGCCCGTACTTGACTCGATGGCACTCGACTCGCACTGCGATGACTCCTGAGTTGCGTCATCAAAATCATTGGCTTGCGATGCCTTTTGCAAATCCAAATTATCTGTTTCGATATTTTCACTCTCTTTTATTTCTTTACTCTTTGTTTCAGTCTCAGTTTGATTCTTATTCCTTTTCTTCTTAGTCTTTTTAGCTTTTGGTGGCTTAACTTCAGTACCATCTTCTTCCTCTTTCTTAGGCTTTCGTTTCTTAGCTTTCTTTTTGGTTTTAATAGGTGTAGAAACAAACTGTTCCTCAGAAAATTCAAATGAATCATTTTTTGGTTCAGTTATTATTTCGTTCTCAATCGGTTGGATTGGCGACAGTTGTGGTGGAGGTGAATAGATCTCTCTTTCTGGTGGATCTGATTCTGGTAAAACTGGATCCGAAATGTCGCTGTTTTGTATCGAAATTATCGTCGATTCGTTCAAATTATTACTGGCATCGGTTGGCGACTGTTCTAAAAAATTATCTTCATATAAAGATTGTTCAGCCTCTAATGTTTTTTCAATTAATTGCGGTGGCATTGGTTGTTCTGGTGGAGGCGAACCAAAAGATATATTTTGAACAGGTGTCGCAACCGGAGAAGTAATCATTTCATTTTGAATTTGTTGCGATTGTATGCTTTGCAGCTGTTGTTGTTGCGGCTGCTGTTGATGCTGCTGCTGCTGTGGAGGAGGAGGAGGAGGTGGGGGCGGCGGTGGTGGTGCTTGCTGTTGCTGCTGCTGTTGTGGTTGATTTGATTGTTGGTGCTGCTGTTGTAGTTGCTGCTGATGGCTAAGAATTAACCGCTCCTGGGATGGAGACATAGGATCTAAAGCTCGAGGCGGTGATTGTGGAGGCAGCGGAATCGATGGCTGAATTGATGG
>JAQIVF010000939.1:0-16806 GCA_034698365.1 Steganacarus magnus
TATTGCAGGAAATTAATAAAACTTTCTATAAATAGTTATTTTGTAATTTTATTTTCCGCTTTTTAGTCCGATTTTTAATCATTTTTTGTTCGATTTTACGCACACTTTTTAAGAGTTTTTAGTCCGAAAATGTCACGGCTCTGATCATAACTAGTGTTGAATAAATTTCATTGTGTATTCGAATATTAAAAATTGCATAACTTTTAACCTTAAGAGTTAAATTATTATTTGTTAAAATTCATAAAAATTATTGTTGAATGCTATTGAAAAATTCTTAATAAAATATATAGAAATTCGATAATTGAAATAGAAAATATTAAATGACGTTATTAATAATTTAATGTTTAAAATGAGGATAATTTAAGATTTGATAATTATTTGAAGTGTTAACAATATTTGATAAAATATTAATTTTTAAAATAAATATTTAAGAAAATGATGTGCGAGAAAGACACTGATTCTCAGTATGTATTTGTAAAAGTGAATAATGTTTTCACCAGAATCATTCAGTACGGTATCAAAAATTTTATCACAAATGAAAATGATATCGCAATTGATTCGACTATTATTTTAATGATATCTGGTATTTGTTTTTTAGCCTATTTTTTGAAAATTAATTTTATTTCTGTCGTGTACCAGCATATTGTGTACCAGATAAGATTAAATTATACACGTTATTTGAAATTATAAATATAACACGAGTTAAATGTAAATATATTAGGAAATCCTGGAGAAATTGGTTATTACTGTGACTTTTTGTCTTACATTCACAAGAAGACAAATTTGCCTGTAATTGGGTTATCGCACGCCGGACATAATGACACAAACAAATACAATCTTAAGAATCCAAAAATTTCAGGCAATACAAGTCATATACAAACTAGTGATTAACAATTTAAAATATTTTTTGAAATAACAGAAAACTATGATCTATATTCACTTGAGTCGCAAATTAGCAATAAAATAGCGTTTATTAATAATTTTATATCGCCTAAATCGAAACTCATACTTATTGGTCACTCAATTGGCTGCTATATTATTTTAGAAATACTACATAGATCTCAAACAATTCGATCAAATGTAAATCAATTAATTCTAAAAACTTTTATTAATCTAATATCATTCAATTATCACTTAATTTATTTAAAGGTAATAAAGTCTATACTAATTTTCCCGACAATTGAATCAATCGGGGATACGAGTGAAGGACGAAAATATACTTTTCTATTTAAGTATATGAGATATCCTCTGCTGATATTGGCACACATGTTGCAATTTTTGAGCGATCAAAACAAACAAACACTGATTAGTTGGGTCACAACCATTAAAAGCAAGTCAGAGTGCGATAAACCGCCCGACTGCGCGATAAAAGCTGCCACTAATCTGCTTAATCCGAATTGTTTATTAGCTTTAATTCACATGAGTTTACTAGAGTTCGAAACGGTGCGTAACACACGTTTATTATTATTGTTTTTAAAAAATTAATTTAATTTCGTATGTGGCTATAGGTTAAAAATTTAAATACTGAAGCTATCGAACAGAACAAAAGTGTTTTAACATTTTTGTTTGGGGAAAGCGATGAGTGGTGTCCCGTTCAGAGATACGAAAAATTGGCACAGCTTTATCCCGTCACTGACATTAAATTATGTTTAAAAGACATGAGACACGCATTTGTTCTAAACAGAAATGAAACCGAAGAAATTGCTCGCATAGTTAGTGATATTATTAATTCTTGTATTCTTTAACCGTTTTAAATTTACTAGTTTCGAACAATTCTAATTATTATTAAGATAAGTTAAATATAAATATTATACATTAGAATATCTAAATAAAAGTTGTATTGTTTGAAGCTTTCCATTTACTTCTTCTTTTAAAGCTGTGTGATCACTGATCATATCAAAGTAATTTAGGTGTAAATGTGAGGTCAATACTTAGACTAATACCTAAATAAACTTTTTTCAATTCCAATTCATAATATCTATGGCAGATGGCGATCGTCTTTTTCCTCACTCTATCTGATCCCATCCACAACTAAACCTCATCCTGCATCACATGTGTTAGAAAAGAACGATGTTAAGAACGTTAAGAACGAAAGTTAAGGAATCTGTGTGTTGACAAAGAAATTTGATTTAATATTATAATGACATTATAATATCGACATTAACATAAATAATGGCAAAAAAGCTCAGCTAAATCTATGTACACGAACTTTGTAACTTAACATAATTGTAATCAAAATATATGTAAAGATCTCAATATTTTAATTGAAAGGAAAATGAATTACTCCACAAATCTAATTTTTATAAGTCATTGCGAAACATACAAAAACCACTTTTGAGTTTAAGAGTTAAGTTTCATTATTAACTTTATAAACTTTGAATAATATAGCTTATCTTTCGATTACTTTTAAAAAATGAGCTCGAGTTTGGTAATAAATAAAGAGCGGATTTTTATTCTCGAAAAATCTTTGAATATGCGAATAAATAATCTCGAAAAAAGTGAAAAATATTCTTTAATATTCTTTTAAAAAATGCACGAAAAGTGTGTTAAAACTGGTAAATATGCTTCAAAAATGCATTTATACTACAAGTATGCCAAAGAATAAAAGCATATTCTTTTATTTAATTTTCCTTAAAATATGCTTTTTATTCTTTTGTTTTTTTGTGAAATTCCGTTCTTTAATTATTATTAAAGAGCGGATATTTATTCTCAAAAAATCTTTAAATATGCAAATAAATTTAAGCCAGTTTCAAACGTATGAATGAACGTTAACTTTAGACTAACTTCCCTTGAAATTTTATTGCCTTCTATTTCTTTGTAAAGTGTCTTAAACTTTAAACTTGAATCTGTTTAATTAAAAAATATTTGTTAAAACTGGCAAATATTCCCTAATTGTGCATTTATACTAGAAATATGCAAAAGAATAAATGCATATTCTTTTTTCAAATTTTCATCAAAATATGCTTTTTATTCTTTTATATGTTTTTATGTAAAAATCTGCTCTTTAGTAATAAATTTGCATATACTGTAGTGTATATACTATATAGCAATATTAACCATCACTCTTTTAGTGAATGCAATACAGAATAAAATATTGTTAAATCAAGAATCATGTTTATAAATGTAGTGAAACATATCACCACTGTAACAGCACCTGATAGACATTGACAACACCCTCAGCACCCATACAAGTGAGCAAACGTGAGAGACAGAGCATACGGTATTCGTATACATGCGTGTCTCGATATAATGACTGCTTATTTATTGATTCTCACATCCATATGACTCATGCTTTTAAATAACATAAATGGCACACAAAACGTATACAAACACTAATTCGAGTGTATTAGCAATATTAAAGAAAGGCTTTCATACGCATTCAAACCCAAAACCTCCACATATTGCACGCTAATTCACACTGAAGAAAGTATTATAAACTTTACATATTTGCATATAGGCAACAATTTCTCAATACTTTAATAAGCTTATGTAAACATTAGTTATGCTGTAAAACTAAATGATTTTAAAACGTGTGTGTGTGTGAGTGTAGGTGTAGAACATATACTTGTATGTACCGTACGTTTACTAGAAAAATATTAGTACCGTAATAATACTAGTAATTACATATCAATTTTCGATTTAAATGTTATAATTCATTCCCGAAAAATCGCATCATTTTAAATTTTAATTGTTTTTTAATAATGTTTTACGTAATCATGAATAACCACATACAAAATAAATTCAATAATGATTCGCCAGCAAAATCGCTACGAAGTGCGTGCAAATCAGAACAGTGTTGCATCGCAGGACCAGGTCTAGAGTTTGGTCGTCTTCGTATACCAGGTAACCAATTAATACATACTTTATCTATAATACTGTCAATGCAATTATTTTGTTTTCGTTCTCTTCTTAAAATTAGAAGTTAGTTGAAGTAATATTACTTTACGAAAACAGATGGTAAATTAAATTTTAAAATAATTTATGTTCAGCGAAAACTTTTAAGTACGAATATCTTTTATCGAACGAAATAAATGTTATAGAAATTGAGTTTTATTTTTTCAAATACATGTAAATTATTAAATAGAAACAATTTATCTGTAAGATTTTTGATAGCGAGCGCGAGCTCCTGGTCCGCCAAACTTCTTAGGTTCGCAACGACGCGGATCTGATACCAATAAAGTACGATCGTATTGGATTAGTATATCTTTTATTTCTTTCTTTGACGCCTCGTCCACATATTTCTGGTAGTAAGCGACCAATGCTTTCGAGATCGCTTGACGAATCGCGTAAATCTGTGCCACATGTCCGCCACCGCGAACTCGTACGCGAATGTCTACGCCAGAGAAACTAGAATTAAAAATATCAAATTATCGTTATAGCTATAAATTTAACGTATAAGTATATAACTGAGTACCGTTCCTGTCCGAGCAGAAGAATTGGTTCCAATAGCTTATACTTAAGAACTTGCGGCTCAATATTGTCGAGTGGTCTGCCGTTCACTTTGATCACTCCATTACCTCTTTTGCAGTACGCGACAGCTGTGGCCGTCTTTTTGCGTCCAAACACTTGAACTGTTGGAATCGCCTCTTTTCTATTCACAAAAATTCAATTAATTAAACTAAATTAAATCAATTAATCAAAATAAATACTAACGCTGTTGCCATTTGAGACATTGCTGTGCGAGGAAAAGGAAATAACACAGCAGTACACGTGACTCTAAGTGTAATAATATTGAGTGACAGCGCTTACGGTAGTCGTTACAAATATAGCGATGATATTAACCATTCACTCATACATACATTACGTCAATGTATTTGCATAATAAAACGCAGTTTCGAAGCGTGTTCTCTATCCTAATAAATTGTATTACTATTTGACGTCATTTACGAGATGTCTAAATTTAGAGGAAATTATATTTCAAAGCACAAAAAGATGCGAAAATTTATTTTTATTATAAACAAACAACAGTTAAATATTATATTGTTTTTGATTTTTGACAATTAACACAATTTCAAGATTTTATTGATGACAGTATCAATTGATTTAAATAATGAGTGATAGTTTGCGCGAATTGCCGTTTACTCGAAGTCGATGTGTCGGTGGTGTTCAGTGCGGTACGAGTTTTGCTTCTGTTTGTTTGAATTGAATTTTTTTAGCCGTTAATGCATTAAAAATCTGATAATTCTGTTTAGATGTTTCGTTTCCTTTTTATCACAAATTTTTGCTTATTATCTATTAATATAGTGACAGAATATGGACAGTAATTGAGACAAAATATTAGATTATTTTTTTTAGTGTTTGAACCTTGTATTTATATATATTTATAGTTTGTAACTATTTTTTTATATATGTATTTTTTAATTTTTTTGATATTAGAGGCAATTAATTATTTATTTTTATTTTTATTAAAAAATTAGTTTATTCTACGAGACAACGAGACATGTTTTGAGCATATGTTTCGATAGCAGATAATAAGCTTATTGTTTTAATAACTAATAATCCTTTAATTATGTAATAAATGTAGTTTTCAATACATATTTTGCAAACAATATAACATTATCTTACATTTAGGTATTAATATATTTGCATTTAGAAGTTATAGATTATTTTATGAAAATTTATTTGAGATTCCAAATATTAATAAATATACAAAAGTAAAATTGGATTAATAATATTACAATCCTTTATATTAGATATGCTTCTAAACTTATTGATGAGGAAACTTATAATAATTTTCACCGCTCTATTAATTAGAATACGGTATATAGAATTTCATAGAAACTCGAATATTATAGAAAATAAAATTAAAAATGATTTTACCAGAACCAATGTATAAGTAAAAGGGAAACGATTTGAACAAATTGTTAGGAAAACTTAGCTTTGCTTATAATTATTGTAAATAAAAATTAACTTATAAATTATTACACACTTTTTAAAAACTTTCATAAAAATATATTTTTATTCTGTAAACAAATATAATAATAATAATTAGCAAACTTATTATGATAACTTAGTTGCTGGATGTACTTTACACAAAAAGGTGCGAAAAAGAGCTGTAAAAACAACTGGTGTTTTGATACAGCACTCAGGCTATGGTCTCGAACCTGAAATTGGTATAATTATTAAATATTAAAATCTTTAATTGATTTCTAAATTTTAAATTATTGATAACAGAATTTTCTGATGATGAAGAAAAGAAAAATCTTATTGAATTAAATACAGTTAATGATATCTGCAAACAAAATGGTTTAAATCATTATCTCGACCAAAGCAGCGACGATCTGATGAGCGAAGATGATGTCTACGAAGAGATAACAATAGTGCGAAGGGTCACCAAAATATTCCGCACTACTATAACTCATACTTCAAATTTAATTAATTATGTGACACCAAAACCAGTGCAAAAAATACGCGAAAAATATCCTTACTTATTGTGGCCTTTTCTGCTTTTGTTGAGTTTATTGGGAACGAGTGCCTATTTGTTGAGTCGTTTCAATTCTAGTCCATTCACAGACAGTGTTGTTGAACAAACCTTAATAAATAGTGATACTTCATCGAACTATGCATTAAACCAAATCTCAAGTGAGCTTAAATCAATTAAATCCGAGTTAGAAAGTTTGAAAAGAGCTAATATCGAAATCAATTCTAAGTTTAACAATGAAAATGTTGACAAACAGGATAAGTATGTAAAATTAAATAGTAAAGTGGATGATCTTGAAAAAGTTATTATCGATTTGATGAGAAATTGTTGTAAAAATGAAACGGAATACATATCATCCTTAATTGACACTCGATTGGCGGCGTTTATTACAGCGATGCTCACTAACGCTAGTATACAACCGCTGTTCACACCAACGGAAGCAGCGAATGAGCTTAAAACAATCATCAATAGTGAAATCGAGAGAAGCAATAAATATATTATGGAAAATATTGAATTGAAGCTTATGTCCACATTAGAAAACTTTGAAAAACAGTTTGGTAACAACAACAACAATAACAATAATAATAATAATATCGATTCTAATAATTTATCAATCGATGAGATTAAGTTAATAATACAAAGTGCTATATCGATATATGATGCCGACAAAACAGGTCAACCGGACTTCGCTCTCGAACCTGCAGGTAGTTTTTAAAATTTTCTCATCAATGTTTATGTTTAATAATTAATGACAAATAAATTTGTTTAAAGGTGGTACAGTTATAAATACTAGATGTTCGGAGACATTCGATCCGTACGGCATTCAGTACCGCATATTCGGAATGCCTGTTTGGAGTTCGTCAGTGTCGCCGCGAGCTGTCATACAGCCGACAATATCTCCGGGCGAGTGTTGGGCTTTTAAGGGATCGCAAGGATATCTCGTGATTAAATTATCTCAACTTATAGTGCCTACAGCTTTCTCATACGAACACATTCCCAAACAAATATCTAGAGATGGAAATATTAATTCCGCTCCAAAAGAGTTTCAAGTTCGTGGTTTAGACGACGAAACGGACACTAAAGGACATTTGTTAGGAAATTATGTGTACGAAGATAACAATAGGCCGATGCAACACTTTCTCGTTCAGGACCCAAATCCAACACCTTTTCAGTTTATTGAATTAATAATACTATCGAATCACGGACACGAAGAATACACTTGTTTGTACAGATTTCGTGTTCATGGAAAACGAGTCAATTATTAATATCTTATCATACGATAGTTATCTATTTGTCGAATTTTTATCAACACCAGGATATTTTCGGAAACAATAGTGCAGTATTACTTTTTAGAAATATTTATTTACAACTTTAATGTACAGTACAACTTAAAACGAATTTAATACCGGTATTCATTGTAAATTACTAATAACATATTACTAGATTTTCATATTGTCATTAAGAATCTATTTAACTTCATTTTTTATATCAAAAATAATTTTAATACGAAATCCAATTAACACTTAATATAGTTTATTGTTTTATGCTTATAATCAAATACATATTAAATATTTATAATGTATATAAATATATTTTTTTGTGGAATCGTAATATATTAAAAGTAAATAAGTTTATTAAACAATTTAACGTTAGAAAAATAATTGCGATAGAATTTGTTTGGTGTGTTCCGGATTATTCACTTGATAACCAATAGTTGACGGGTCGATAAAAATTTCATAATCATTACCGCCTGGAAATGTCTTATCACCAAAGAAATAAATGTTGTCGTAATCATTCTTGAGGAATTTCAAACAATAGGTTTTATCCCATCCTTTGGGAAACACGTCAAAACTAATTTGGCCGCCAATCGCGTAAACGAGACCGAAATCGTCGGGAAACTTTTGCTTAATCGCTTCCACAAATTTTTCTCTTATTTTATGCTGCGCATCGTAAGCATTAAACTGATCCCTTTCGGTCTGCGAACAACTTCTGCCAACTGGACATACGTTGATGAGTCCATTACGAAATTCAACAAAATTGCCACGTTTTACTGGAAGTTGTAACTGAGACATATAATGCAAACAGAAGTTGATAACTTGCTGCAATTTTTCTTCGCCCATAAAATTCAAAATACTTTCTTTGCCCACAAGTGATCCATCTTTGTAAGCAACCAAACCATTTTCGGCGAACACGTAATCATATTTTTTTACAAACTCGTCCACAGTTTCTCCATTGGGACTCATTTGTTCCGCAATTTTCTCTAAATCAGAGCCACCGACCAAACCAATTGCCACTTTCTCCTTCAATTGCAAAAGAAACGCTTCCAAATCGCTTGTGATTGGATTTCTTGATTTGGTGAGCGTTCCGTCGACATCGAACAGACATATGGTTCGACTATTAACTGACATTTTTGTTACTACTATAGTTAAAACTTTTCAATTCTAACAATAATTTAATTTAAGTTTATTCGTTCACTTAATTTAATACAAAAAAGTTTATCTTAAAAAAACTATAATTTTACGTGCACTCTATTTATTGGTTGTTTAATAAATTGGTTGCAATATGTTTTTGAAACTTTTTAATGTAAAATAAAGTTGTTGTGTTGCATCATAAATACGTGATCGGGATCTGTATGTCACATACTGTATCATTTAAAATAAATAAATAATTAGAAACAACTTCTCAATACACTATTGGCGTACACGTGTAGTGTCCGCCCGTTTCTCTAATGCAAAATAATACTGATTACTTAGTGAATATTACTTATTAATGTTAATATAATTTTAAAATTATTTGAAAACATTTAAAATATAAAATTGTTTGCTAATTTTAATAATTCATAATAAAACTTTAAACTTTAATTCAGATCTGATATTTATCCAGAAATTATTATAATAAATATTTTTTGAAAGTGTAAGCTCAGTGCTTCTCAAATATTTTTATTAAGCCATATAAATTCGCGCAAAATATTTAATTTTTCCTTTTATAGTGATTCACAAAAGAACATGTATTCTGCTATAATTATTCAGTATATTTTCAGAGTCAAGCCAATGATAACTATATGTTCAAATTCTTGTCTATTAGAAGAAATTCTAATATCTTTCATAAAATATTAAGAATTTTAGTTAGTCTAGACTTTTCATAGTCGATAGATCTATCGACTTTTGACACCGTAATCATTATCATCGACATCACTATTCATCGAACATTGTAGTTCGACTTATAACTGTTTAATCCACTGTATCTGCATAATAGTCTGAAACTTCTTTTACCAAATTTCATTTATCGTAATTAAATTATTTGGTACTTAAAAAAATAATAATTTTAAGTGCTACACTTCTACGTTAAAATTGAATAGATTTTTTATTTAAATAAAATATAATTAATATTCATAAATTTTATCAATATAATAAATTTGTAATTTTTGAGTTGTTATATTTAATATATAGTAAGCCCAGTACTTGGGTTACTTTTAATTAATTATTTAAAACAAGTAAAACATTTTGTCTAACGATAGATATTTTTGTCTTTCATGTGATTCCAAACATATCTTTCCTATTGGATAATTTTGCAAAAACGTCTGAAATTTTTCTATTATTTCATGATATGGGTAGAAGTGCTCATTTCTTATTTTTATGCCTAATTTAACAGCTTTACGTTATCCCATGTATAGTAGTGGCTTGTTGTCGAACTCTTGATCCTAACATCTTTCTTTTCGATGTCATTACAGTGGCAGCAGACGATATCGCGTAACTTTGGAGTAGCAATTGTTTTCATACATCGAAGGGTCAGCAAAATTTATATTATGCGCAGTTATATTAGCGTCTGTTATTCCAACGTCTGTTATCAAGTTCCGAGTCAGCTATTAAATTAAAAATAACTTATTAAAAAGATTAACATGTTAATACTTAATAAATTTAATAAATCCTCTCTACTTCTTCAGATACTCCTTTGTTCAATTGTTCAATCATAGAGCACTCATTTGTTGTACTCAGTTTCACTTCTTGCATATATTTTGATATTATTGATATGTTAGGCAAACTATTTAATCTAAATTTAATTAAATTTTTGTTTTGTCAAATGATTTTCTAGTTATACTTGAGATTCTGAATCGGCCACTTATGCTTTGATTTTAATCCACTTTTCAAATTAAGCACAATTAAATTAAATTTAAGCTTAAGCTTAAACAAATAAAAGCACTTTTTCTTATTACAATAATTTAATGTTACTAACGGTTAAATTTACAACAATTTAAAAAAAATTCGCTTTAATTGCAATTAAATATTGACAGTTAAATGACACGAACAAAATCTAAAATGACCTTTCGAACTGAAATTAAAAGCTTAATTTAATTACACTATATATTAATTAAATTAGTGGAGACTCGGGAAGTTCCAAAAATTAAATGTTCCCGAGGGTGCAGATTATTAAGTGAGTCTATTTTTAAATTTTGTAAGTTTTTAGTTAATTAAGTTTTCATACTCTAAACTTAAAAAAATTTTAAAATAATTTCAAGGTGTTATACTCTTAGACATAAGTCGATGTCGTAAAACGCAGTTAACAACAATAACATTGTCTTAGTTACTGAATATACAATAGAAATTAATTAATTTGAACACTAAAAAAATTTCTATTTAAATCAATTTTTAATTAATTTTCTTACATTATAAACTTTAACTATAATTCTTATTAATTAAAATTAGTTTTTTATTTAATTGTGCATTATTATTATATTTATTTTTCATAAGTTAATATTTTTCAGGTTTACTTTTATTTGTCTATAAACATGTTGCAGTTTTGACGTTGACTGCGTTTTAGGACATAACCCAGAAGTCTACCAAAAAATCGAGGTTCATTGTTAGCGTATGTTAAACGAACTTAAGTTTTAATACATACAAAGTTATAAAATTGAGAAGCATTAGATTATTAAACAGCATTGTGTGGGACATAAGCGATTATATTTCCACATCACAACTGTGTGCTCGTTTATTATATAATTGTGTTCATAACGTGCTTAGTTTTTGTTACGTATAACATTATAATATCAATAATAGCAATGTCTTTGCATCACTTCGTTGCGCCAGAAATACAAGACAACGTGTCGGGATGGGGACCGTGTTCTGTGCCCGAACAGTTCAAAGACATGCCTTACCAGCCATTCTCCAAGAGTGATCGCATCGGAAAAGTATTAATTGATTAATCATTTATTTACCATTAATTATTGTTTTATGAATGCTAATAAATGTGGTTTATATCGATAGGTCGCAGACTGGACTGGAGCCACATATGCCGACAAACGGATGGCGAGTGAGTGTCCAAACATTTCATTTGTTTTTATTATTCTAAATTTTTAAAGACTTAAAACTTTTATAAATCAAAATATACTGTTTTATGAGCAAAACATAGATAATCACAAATCAATAATTAATAATAGATAAATATCAGTCGCAATTCGGTGGCGGCGGACAATACTCGTACTATCAAGAAGACGATGAAAGTTCGTATCAATTGGTGGACACCGCGCGTGCCGTTAATAAGTTACAGAGAGGAAGGCTTAGGATGGGACAGGTTATTACCATTATATGGTTTTATTTATAAAAGATATTAAAGTAAATTTTATTTAGCGTAATATGAGAGGACGTGGACACCAGAAAGGCGGTCAGCAGCAAATGCAAGTGTTGTCTCGTGGTGTGAGGGGTCGCGATAATCGGGTTAATACAACGGTAAGAGGTGGCAAATGGCAGAAACAAATCAGACAAAAGTACGATCAAAAAGGACAGCAATCGCAGAAGAAAAGGGACGCTTCGGTGGATGTGAGGCCCACCTGGAAGATCATCGAGGAAATGGATTTTCCGCGTTTAGGAAAGCTATCTCTTCCCGGTGTGGGCGATGGTAAAGACACGTACACTTGCGGTGCACTCGAGTATTACGATAAAGTGTATGATCGCGTGACGTGTAAAAATGAAAAGAGATTGCAAAGAGTTAATCGAATATTTCATAAAGTGACCACAACCGACGATCCTATCATTAGGCAATTGTCGAAAACGGAAGGAACTGTTTTCGCTACGGACGCCATAATTGCTACACTCATGTGTACTACGCGTTCCGTTATTTCTTGGGATATTGTTGTTCAAAGAGTTGGAAATAAGTTATTTTTTGACAAAAGAGACGAATCAGAATTCGATTTGTTAACTGTTAATGAGACCGCCGCTGAACCTCCATATAACCACGAAGACGGAACAAATCAACAGAGCATCAATTCTCCTCGCAATTTAGCACTCGAAGCCACATTTATAAATCATAACTTTTCTCAACAAGTTTTAAAAACAGGCGAAGAAAAATATGGATTTCCAAATCCGAATCCATTTTTACAGGACGAAGAAGAAGGAGAGATCGCTTCTGTGGCGTATCGGTACAGAAAATGGGATTTGGGTGATGGCGTGGAGTTAGTGTTGAGATGCGAACACGACGCTGTGCTCACTGGTCCTAATGGAGAGATTCAGTTCATTAATATTAAAGCTCTTAATGAATGGGATCCGAGAGTAAGTGCAGTTTCACCAAAGTTAGTATTTTATTTGTCTGCAATTCAATTAAATTACAGATATCTGGAGGCATAGACTGGCGCCAAAAACTTGACGTACAAAGAGGCGCGGTATTAGCGAACGAACTGAAAAATAATTCGTGCAAACTCGCTAAATGGACAGTTCAATCGCTTTTGGCGGGATCTGATCAAATTAAATTTGGGTAAATCAACAAACATTATCTTTAATTTTTTCTAATCGTTATTATCATTTATTAAATTAGTTATGTTTCTCGCGTGCATTTTCGAGATTCAAGTAAACACGCGATATTAGGAACACAGCAATTCAAACCGAGAGAGTTTGCTGATCAAACGAACTTGAATATGGATAATGCGTGGGGTGTTTTGAGATGCATTATTGACACTTGTATGAAATTGAAAGAAGGAAAATACTTGATCCTTAAAGATCCAAATAAGCCCACATTATTATTATATGATATCCCTGATCACACTTTTGAAACCGACGAAGAATCTGATGAAGACGATGATGACGATGATGACAATGGTTTGTTTAAAAAACTTGAAAATTTAGTGAATATATTTTTATACTTTTCTTTCTTTTACAGAACAACCAGAAGTTTAATTTTGGATGTAAAATAATTTAAGATATTTTGCACTCATTAAAGATTTAGTATTCATGTTTAGAATTTTTGAAGAGGAAATAATGTAATGATTTATAAAAAATTATACATTTCAGCAAATTTAATAAAATAAATTTTAATTTTTATCAATGAAACTAATGATATTTATGTACTGTACAAGCCATCTATACAACAACAACACTAAATTATAGCAATATAAAAAATTTGTTTAACAAATAACAACTCTTAACAAAACAAATCTAACAGTTAACTTCTTTTGACAACATATTAAATAACCGAAACATTTATATTGCATTTAGTCTTTTTATCTGCAATTGCAGCTGGCATTCAACGCCGAAATAAAATTATGCGATAAAAATATATGATTGAAATAAATAATTGAAAATCACTTTAAGCCGATATTTGCCATCAATTGTTCATAAACAGTCCAAGACATCGCTGCAACGAGCGTACGTCTAACCATTCGAGGAAGAAGTCCGCGGAACATACCTTTAAATCCATTCGCCTTTAATATCAGTAAAATCGTTGAAATTAACGACGAAAATTCTCTCGGATAAACTTGCATTCGGGTTTTAACCTGTAAGATATAATGGTTTAAATTAAAACCCGTGTAAAGAAAAAAATTACATTCACTCACAACATCCATGGGATGCGTCACAACAGATGCCATTAATCCGGCATTAAGGCCACACATAAATGTCAACAATGATGTGATGGATGTCGAGTTAGAGGGCGAGTGTGGAAGCACTAAAGTTTTCATTTGAGAGAAAAACATAAAATAAAGCCCAGAGAAAGGCGCGTCACGCATAAGAGTAGGCGCTAATCCGCTAAATAGTCCTCTCGCGCCTTCGCTAATATAGGTGTGCCGTATCGCTCCAGAAACGCTATTATAAGAAAATATACCACTTTCGTAGCGAGTCTTTACGACAGTGACTGGTAATAAAACAGCAACACTAAATGAACGAGCAATTACACCGATACACAAGTTTTCATGTGCCTTAGGTTTCCTATTGTGACACAAATGCTGTTTCACCCATTCTAGTGAACAGAAATAAAGTCCAACTCCTGGCGCACACCGAATCAATGACTAGAAAATTGTTTATATCGAAATTTAGTTCATTAAAATTTTTTGTGTATTATTTTGAAAAATTAATAATTACAGGTGTTGTTCCCCTCCATAAACCGATGATTTTTTCATCTCTAACGACTTGATAGACTAAAGGCACGATTCGTGACGATGTAATGTTCACACCATTTCTAAAAGTTTTAGATAATTAAGATAATTAATAAATAAACAGTTTTAAGACATACGTTTGCAGTGAACACGTCTGAAGTCGCGTTTTTACCAAATCAAACCTAAACATAGAAACATATTTAGAAATTATTATTTTATTTTAAATGAGACTTACGGTTGAAACAAAATCGCCGAACACGAGCCACTCAGAGAACCAGCGAGGAATGATTTACATGTCGGATTCTGCCATCAAAACAGATAAAAAAAATTATAGTAAACAAAAATATGCACTATTTTCTCATTTTGCGCAAAACAATTGTGCATAAAATTCTATTCTATCACTATATTTACCAATTCATGAGAAAAATATGTGCGTTTCGATGTCGAAAAATTCATCGATAACTTAAATTCAACTAATACAGGAAAAAGTTTCGAAAAAGAAGTGAGAAAAGAGCTGCAAAGATGTTAATCGATAGAGTGAGAGACTGTAACACTATTTTTTTATGAAAAAAACTGGATTTGTTTAGTTTGCGTCGCCTTCAAGTCTGCACTGATCTCATGTGAAATTTGTGACATCATTGCGTCACTTAAGCCAATCAATGCACAGAACGAAAAAACTTTTTAGCTCAATAACAACTATCGCAAAATTCAAGCATTTTATCATTTCAACATTCCTTTTAATTGCGAAACTTTATTAAATGCGATTTTTTTGAAAAAGTTGTTTTCTAGTTTTTTTTCTCTGTCTGTGTATTCTAACGCAACTCTGATGGGGTATTACCCTATTACGCAACGTCAACGCTAATAAATAAAAATAAGATTTGCTGACAGAGATCAGTGTCCCACAGTGTGACTATTGATTAAAAGGTATTTTTTTGTTAGTTAATTAAGAAAAAATATATCCCTTAACGACAACAAGTTTTGATTAATTTATCGTATTTTGTTGTTTGTCGTAAAATGTATAATTGTTTATCACGCGTTTCCTATATTGACTGTAAACATCAAACGGAAATATTACAATATATCACTTTTAACTCTTTTGTTGATTTAATCCAGTAAAAGTTGTCAAAAATTTTTTTGTGCACAATTTAAAACTTTTCGTTAAGCGATTTTTAAGTTCTACATAATTTACTAAATTTATATGACCTCTTTTGCACCTTTTTATCGTTTGACCTTAGTTTTGATGAGAAATTAAAATTACAAATTTCTAGTCTAAAAGTCTACTACATGTGAGGCAATCAAAACCGGTTTATTCGAAATTATAACTATATAACAAACGATATGACTTTGATACTGTCATAATGAACTCACTTTGAAATATAGAGATAATTTTTAAAATTAAAACAACAAATTTGTTTTTTTTAAATTTGTTAATCTCCAAACAATACAATTTAGTGCACATATTGTTTTCCAGAATTTTTTGCGTACATTTTATTATTGTATTTGATATGTCCGTCTGTAGATTCATTCAAACTTATACACAGTATTTAAACAATTTTCTCATAATAAAGGAAAGTTTTGCAATGCTCCTAATTTGGCTAAAATTCATAATAAATTAACTACTATTGGTTGCAAATAATTATTTCTTATAAAAGTTGCAGAACTAAACCAGTAATCATCAAAATTTGTGTTGAGGAGCACACCTATTGGCGACATCTGAGTGTGTATCGAAAATGAACTCAAAATTTTTTACTTAATCCTCGGATCGTGAATTGAAATAAATCCATAATTATGATACAATGGAAATCCATTGATTAATTATGTAAAAATTTTGAACAAAAATATTAAATACATTTTACATTAGAATTCTTGAATACAACACGAGTTTATGGCTTATGCAGAGCATTATAGATGGCAGAAAGTTAACCTCTAGACTCGGACCTGGACTCGGACTGGAGTCTTTTGAAGTCCAGGTCCGAGTTAAAGTCTTTGATGTCAGGAGAGGTCCGAGTCCGAGTTAACTCATTGAGAG